>PVLC010017319.1:0-34351 GCA_004027655.1 Graphiurus murinus
GGGGGGAGAAGAAGAATTGATGAAGGAAATGGTTCAAATAATGCTAATTATAGCAGAGCATGGTGGCACACACCTGTAATCCCAGTGCTTGGGAGACTGAGACAGGTGGATTGCAGGTTTGAGGCCAGTCTCTGCAACTTAGTTAGACCCTCAGCAACTTAGGGAGACCCTGTTTCAAAATAAATGAAATAGGGCTGGTGATCTAGCTCAGAGGTAGAATACCCCGGGTTCAATCCCCAGTACCAATAAATAAATGAACAAATAAATACTGCTATGTCCATAGCCTCAAGAGAATGGCTGGCCTCCCTGAGTTTGTTTCTCTAAAGCACTGTATTCATAAAGGCCTTCAGTGGAAGCAGTGTGCTTAGGATCCGATAGGAAAATCAGAACACTCCTTGGAAGCCAGGCATGAAGGCGCACGCTTGTAATCCCAGTACTTGGGAGGCTAAGACAGGAGGATTGCAGGTTTATAGCCAGCCTCAGCAACTTGTGAGGCCATCCACAACTTAGTGAGAGCCTAAAGAATAAAAATTGGGCTGGGGAATGTAGCTCAGAGGTAGATCTCCAAAATTCTAGACTATAGTTTCTGGGTTTCTAAAGAATGTGCCCTGAAATAATGTTTTCAAGAACCAGTGTCCAGAGAGAGTCTTCTAATTCCACGCTAGTAATAAATAAAATGTCCATTGTTATAGTTCTGGTAGAGAGTCTATTCCTCTTAAAATATAAGATCTCTGATATGAATATTTCATGTCTGTAAAATGACAGATCCCACCAGGAAAGGAGCTGTTGCTTTCTTTGAGGTAATTTTTTTTCCCTTTGCTCCCTGTTGCTGAACCATACAGCTTCATAAATAATTTTGCTTGGTGAAGGAAGTGAAAGCGTTTTTCATAAACTCATTATCCAGGACTGTTTATAGCTGTTGGAAGGACTGGATCTTCCCTAGCCACCTAGTGTGCAAGGGCAGTGCAGACTTGACTGTACAAAATATGCTTTGTAAATGTTGTCCTGTTAACACTGCAAATAAACTTGTTTGCAAACACTTCCACCAAGAAAAAAAAAATACTGCTATGTCCATATGTGAAGGTATGATTACTAATCTCAGTAATATATAAGGCGGAGGTTAGGGAGACGCAGGTGGGCTCCAGCAGGAAGTACACCAAGTGGAGTGTACATGTATGTGTATGTTTGTATCACTTTGAAACTTACTATGATGTGTAATTACAACCCAGCAATAAAAGTGTTTAAAAAAAATAGAAAAGAATTCTGGAGCTTCACTGCACTCCTCAGGCGATGTGATACACTTCTGAGCTCCAACTGGGTTAATGAATACAAAGGATGACAACCATAAACACAAGGAGAAAAATCCTCCAAACTGGCCCATTCACCAGGATGAGCAACTGCTTCTGCCAGACAAGCAGGGTGCAGCTGGATTTCATTCACTCTACCACCCATTTCATTTCTATATAGTGTTTATTCTTTGTCATTAAATCTCTGTTGCATGAAAGATAACACTGTTTTTGACAAAGAGCATATATTGTGTGGAGCCAGACACTAGTATTCGTTTTTCATTTTTTTTTTGAAAACATAGAGTTATCATGCTACATTTTTATTCTCTAACAGAGAAGGGCTCCTACCACAGTACTTTGCACACTTAAAATAATTTGTTTTTCATATCATCAGATATCTTGTCTGTTTTCAAAATTTTAATTGTCTCATAAAGGCAATGAATTGTTATTAGTTTGTTTTAGTAGAATCCAAACATTGCAATCGATTCCCTCCAATCTCTTAATTCTATTTCTCTACTATCTCTTACCCCACACCCCCTGTAATGTTTTTGTTGAAGAAACCAGGCCATTTTTTTTCTGTAGAATTTTCCAGAGTCTGAGGTTTGTTTTTTGTTTTTTTTTTTGTTGTTGCTTGTTTTGTTTTTGTAGTACTGGGGATTGAATCCAGGGGCATTCTACCTCCGAGCTACACCCTTGGCCCTATTTTTTATTCTTTACTTTGAAACAGGGTCTTCCTATGTAGCAGAGGGCCTCACTAATTAGCTGAGGCTGGCTGCGAACCTGCAATCCTCCTCGCTCAGCCTCCCAAGTACTGGGATTATAAGCGTGCACCGTTACCCCTGGCTCTAGAGTCTGAGTTTTGCAGTATTACCATGTCACACTATCTGAATAACTATTAATGTGTGTGTAGACATAACACACATAAATCAGAGTGAGAAAATTCTCCCTAGCCAGAGTGAGAAGACTCCCCATTTTCCCCAGAGAACACCATCAGATACTGTGACAGTTCCCTCTGGCCACTTTCTGCTCTCTGTGTAAAGCTGTGAAGCTATAGAATGAGCAGAGATCCACATATGGCTCAGTATCCACATCTATGAGGAGCAGTCAGGTTTTCTTCCAAAATGATCACAAACCAACTCTTAGAACTTTACACAGCTGGGGCAAGTGCCAGTTACAGGAGGCAGGCTTTTTGGTCTTTGGTCTAGGTTGGGAGGGAAGGTGCTTGTGTAAGATTCTTACAAAGAGCTGCTCTGTGTGGTTGCAAACTTCACTGAAGCATAAACGAAGACAGACACTTTGATGGTTTTAATTAAAATTAAATATGAGAGACCAAAAAAATAATCATATGCACTTCAACCACAATAAAACTATAAAGAGCTTTAAAAGAAGCCTGTTCAAGTGTTCATGAATAGCTCTTTCATTATCTAATGAAGATAGATTGATTAAGGGTGAGCTTACAGAGATCTAAACTTAAATGATTGTAGAGTCAAACCCAGCATACTTCCAGGAACTAATAACTTCAAGGAGAAAACTAGTTCGCAATGGTAATATAGAAGTTTCACCATGAAACCTTATATCCCATTTCGACTTACAAGGTTCAACATGTCCCTGTCACATAATAAATGTCTGAGTTAATTTTGACTTATACATTTCTTATATTACATACTGTTTATAGATCATTGAGCATTCTATTTTTGTTGTTGTTTGTACTGGGAATTGAACCCAGAGGCATTCTACCTCTGAGCTACACACTGCCCCTGGCCCTATTTTATTTTTGAAACAGGGCCTCACTTAGTAGCTGAAGCTGGCCTTGAACCAGCAGTCCTCCTGTCTCAATCTCCCAAGTACTGGCATAGATGTGTGCTACCACCCTTGGCAAGGATTTACTTTTAATGTGATGATAATAACAACAGACTTACCAAGCCAGGTGTGGTGGCGCATGCCTGTGAGCTGGCACGAAGGATTTCCTTGAAGATGGAACCTGGTACAGTATTCACAGGGCTCATTAACACTTACTAAACCATCAAAATTCTCTGTGCTTGAAATTTGTCTCTTAGAGAAGGGATGGACTCTGTGTTAGCCTAGTCCAGCTCGTGACCAAGAATATTTATTTGTAAGGTTGAGGTTTTAATGTCTGGTTAAAGCTTTTGTCTCTGGCTATTGTGTAGCATATTTTGAAGTCTCATCTGCAGCTCCCCTTCTTTTTTCATGTTACTTTACTCAGCTTCGTCGTTGGCAGGTAGGAGTGACAGAAAAATACAGGTTGGGGTTCTTATAAGGCACTGAGTTCACATCTTGCTTCCGTGGCTGTGATAACATTGATCACAAGGGACAGGGCACTAACACAAATTCCTTTAAGTGAAAATGAAAATAAATTGGGGCCCCACTGTACAGGACCTGAGGCAGTGCTGTCACAAGGGAAGCAGGCTTGTCCCCGCAGCCCTGCATCCCAGGCAGACTTTCTCTCTTGGCCACCAGCACCCTGGCTCTGTCCCTGAAGGGTCCTCAAATAGAGTGACATATCTATCTTTCCTTCCATTTCATTATTTGCTGATCTGTGCCCTGTACTTTCCTTTTTGCCCTTACAACCTCCCTCCTTTTTTTCCAAGGTTGGCTTTTCTACTCTGCTGTAAATCCCAACCTATCTATATCTCATCTGAGAATATATTGTCCACATTAATTAGTCCCCCTTTAAAATCTTAACCTTTCAAGTATAGTATTATAAACTAGAAAACTTTAGCTCTTCCAGTCCCATTAAAGTGTTGTCTGATCTCTTGGATTCTTTACTGAATGTAAAAATTCCCATCAGAGACCTAAGTAAACATTAATCTTCTTCCTTTCTTGGCCAGTCTGGAGATTGCCTGTGCTTCATCTGATTCAGCACCTTTATAGTTTTGTTGTACTCTCCTTCCTCATTATGTGGTGTCTTTGTAATCCTTGTGGCAGGCTGAAAATTGTCCCTCACCTTCCCCATCCATTATCTGTGACAAGATGCTGGAACCTGTGAATGCTATTTTTTTTTTTTTTTAAAGAGTCTTCAGATGTGATTAAGTTAAGGATTGTGAGATGAGAGAA
This sequence comes from Graphiurus murinus, assembly GCA_004027655.1. Taxonomy (NCBI): domain Eukaryota; kingdom Metazoa; phylum Chordata; class Mammalia; order Rodentia; family Gliridae; genus Graphiurus; species Graphiurus murinus. The sequence goes on from PVLC010017319.1 coordinate 4,362, forward strand.
TCCTGGATTCTCCGACTGGGCTCTAAGTGCTACCACAAGGGGCTTATAAGAGAGGCAGAATGCAGTAGGACATCACGCATGCACGCATGCGCGCACGCGACAGCCCGGGGGAATGCTGAAACTTGTCTGACTCTGGGAGGTAAGAACTGATTCGCCCCCAAGAGGTCTGGAGGAAACATGGCCTGGGCTCTGCTGCCTCCTTGATTTCGGATTTCTGGCCTTCAGAACGGAGCAGAGCGGACCTTTCAGTTGTTTAAAGGTGTCAAGTTTTTAGTGATTTGTTACAACAGCCACAGGAAACTAATACAGTCTTCTTTTAACCTTCTGGGCAAATTATTGACCAGAAATGAGTTAATGTTCACCAAGTGAGCATGCGTAAGTAACCAGAATCTAGATCAATAAACAAAACCCTACCAGCCGTCCCCTGCCAGACCCCTCTTGTGACTTGAGACCCCTTTTAGCCTCTCCACCCTTCCCATGGTCTCCCCTCTTGTGACATTTAACATCACAGAATGATTTAGCCCCTACCCTGGGTATCCAATTCTTTCTCAACGGTATGTTGTTACATGTGGATGCAAACTCTTCATTCTTGTTGCTGCATGGTATCTGTTATCTTAATATAGCACACTTTTCTATTTCCTCTGTTGATGATTTACAAATAGTGCTACTGTGAACATTCATTACCTACCTTTTGGTGAACACACATCTGCGTTTCTATTGGGCATTTAACGGGCAGGGGAATTCCTGAATCCTAGAGTACTTCTCGTTTCTTTCTGTGCTCTGACTTGACAGACTCACTGACACCCACTGCTTCAATTATCACCCGTCACTGCGACTCACATCTTCTTGTCTGATTTTTTAATCTTCCAGCTGAGATTCAAAATGATACTTATCAGTGTGCATGTGTTCTCTCTCTCTCTCTCTCTCTCTCTCTCTCTCTCTCTCTCTCTCTCTCTCTCTCTCTCTCTCCTGTTAGTGTGTCCCAATCCAAACTCAGGTTCCTACCATTCCCTCCTCTTATGTCCCTTACTGTATTACTGGAAATCATCCCTAATCATCCAGGTTCAAGACAGACTTTCATTCTGTCTTTGCCTTTGCATTCACCCAACCCCTAAAATCTACTGACCTCCGCTCTTGTTTTCTCTGCATTATTTTAGGGGCACACTTTCCCCTGGATGACTCTCAAATGATCCCACAGTCTCCAGTTTGCTTAGTTTATCATCCATCCACGGATTCTAGGTTGATCTTCCCATTTTAAGGTTGCAAGAGCAACCCTTTTAAAATGGATGTGGATGGATCCATCCATTGATTATAGAATCAAGTCAAAATTCTTTGTTGGCTTTTACTTGTGCTTCCATGAATTTGACTTCAACATCATTTCTATGAATTCTGTGAGAAAAGTCTCATACCAGTCTTCATCAGGAGGTATTGAGTTGTATATTCACATTTTTATCATTAACATTTTTATGATGAATTTCTCAAAGGACCTCCTCAGAGCATTTGTTATAATTGCTCTGTATGATTAAGCTTCTTGAGAGTTTGTTGTGCTTAGCATACATGCAATTTTTGCAACAGTTCTGTGCAGTCAGTATCATTGTTGACCAGTTTACTATTGTTGTTGTTACTAGTGTATCGTTGAAGAAACTGAATCAGAGAGTTTAAGATATTGCTCGAGGACATCCATCCATATATTTAATTTGGATTCAAACACTGGATATCCCAAAATAGCTTGTCAGTCACTTGTATATTCAGCATTCCTCTGACGATGGGATGGTTTCCGCTCCAGATTTTCACATTCGTGCCATGATTTTCTGGGGCTGTATTCCCTCTTGAGCTGGGGTTCTAGGTCCTTCAAGTCTGGGCTGGGCACCGCCCATGGCTGTGTGCTCTTTCCTCTTCCTGCTCTCTGAAGCTAGAGGATCATGAGCTGAGCTTCTGCAGCGAGTGCCTGGGCAAGGGACTGCAGTTCTAACACCCATCTTGGGTTTGCTCCCTCCTCCTGTTCCTCTCTTCTCCCTCTCCTCCCTTTCTTTCTTGTCTCTCTCTCCCCTCCAGGCTTCTCCCCTTCCCTCCCTTTTTGTAGGTGCAGCGGCACTCAACCCTTTCAAAGGCCAATCTCTAGAAGTGCCAACTGTCCTTCCACCCACCTCTACCAGGCCTCACTCTTCAAGTAAGAAAACAACACACCACCTGTGTCTAATAATAAAATGTCATCAACTGAGCAAATTTGAACTGGGTTGGGGAGATTATATATACATTCACTTTAAGAAATATAAGAATGATTCATGTTTGAATCACTAGGCACACATTTATTAGAGTTTGGTGCTGAGGAAAGTATAGGCCAAAATACACTGTTTGACAGAAATATGCATCTTTATACATGGTAGGCTTTACCAAATCACACTCAAGAAACTCAGCTGATGCCGATGAGGCTAAGTGAGTAGTAACTTACAGCAACAATTGCCACACTTGGCCAATTTAAAACAATGAGGATAGATTATCCTTCTGTCCGTTCTGAAAATTTTGACAACCCCAACTATGCAATGGGAGTTTTGTAGCTTCCCAACATTATATCCCTGCCAGACTTCAGAAAACGGACTTTTGAGTCTTTGGAACACTCTCCTGGGATACCACTTTTAGGTCATGAGTAACATTTTAGTAATTTTCATATGGTAGTTTAGTAGCTGTAAATTGCATTTACTCATAAAATAGAAAAGCCAAGGGAATGCAAGTTACATTTTTCCCCCGAGAATCAAAGAAGGGATGAGAATTTGGGGATGAACTGCTCTTTAAGGGAGCTTTCCTGGTTCATGCATTGAAAATTATTGCCTTAGTTTCCTGCTGTGGTTTTCTGCATTTATCTCTGACCAAGCCCAGGTGCCTCTCCTTTTCCTAGGCTTTTTCTACAATGCCTTTAATGGGCCAGGGCTATTGGTTTTTGTTTTATTTTTGGTCCTGGGGATTGAATCCAGGGGCATTCTATCTTTGAACCCCCAGACCTATTTTATTTTAAAACAGGGTCTCACTAAGCTGCTGAGGTCCTAAGTTGCTGAAGCTAGCCTCAAACCTGTAATCCTCCTGTCTCAGCCTTCCAAATACTGGGATTATAGGCATGCACCACCATACCTATCTAGGGGCTGCTGTTTTTGTCAGCTCTTTGGGGGACCTCTGACTCCTCAGCTAGCTAGTGCCCCATCTACATTGGTGACCTTCGTCCATCCAAACAGTACTGACCTCTCTGGCGTCTAAGCACCTCCACTCATTCTTCCATGGTGCTAGCCGCATTCTGCCCTCTATCAGTACCTGTCACTGCATGTTTCTGACCCACAAGATAAGGCAAAACCCTCGTCTCATTAGCTTTTCATTTTAACATTCCCAATACATAACAGATAACAGAAAGCCTTGTGTATAATAGGTGTTCAGGATGTTTGTCAAATTAAACTGGCATTAATAGGTCATCTTGGAAATTACTCTAGCATGACTGGAAAGGTTGGTCTCTGTGATAAGCAAGAAGCATTTGTGGATTTTGGCATTCTGAAGGGAGTACCTTGCAGACTATGTAGCCCATGCCACATGGATGCCTGGGCTCTTGCTTTGTTATTGGTGACCTGATACTTAAAAAAAGCCATTGGATAAATAAAAGGGTTTTTTTTAAACAAAAGATTAATGTCTTTCTTCATTTCTGCTTTTCACAAGCAGCAGCAACTCATGTGAAATATATGACTAATGGATACTGTAGTATGAATGAAGAATTCAATTAAGAAGGAAAAATACCTCAGACCATGGACCATGCTCTTCAAGGATCAAAATATAATTAGGCTCCACAGTTTTATGTTATTGCCCTAAACTTTATTATGTTTGGTAAGCCCCTGGTAAACCTAATTTTATGCTCCATTTAATGTTAACTCAATTGAAACAAGGAAATAAAGTATGCCTTTTGTAGAAATATTGGAGATTTTGTGTATACATATTGGAAAGGAGGAACAAAATTGTTTGGTTGCAGATGACATGATTGTCCATGTAGAAAATCCCCAAAAATAGACCAAAAAAGTCCAACATACAAAACTCAATTGTATTTTTATATACTAGCAATGAACCAATTAGGATTAGAAATTTTTAAATAATACCATCTACAAGAGCAACAAAAAATTTGAAACACTTAGAAACTTAAACTGTGCATAGGATCTGTGCGTTGAATTATAAAATATTGATGAAATAAATCAAGGACCTAAATTGATATGCCATATTCCCAATAAAAATCTCAATCTCAGGAAGAATTTTTTTTTCTTAGCTCTCAACTACCAGTTGATTCTAAAACAAATTCGGGAAAGCAACTAAAACAACTGTGAAAATTTGGATCTTGAATATCCCTCAAAGGCTCATGTGTTGAAGCATTGGTTGCCATCTGGTGGCACTGCTGAGAGATGGTGAAGCCATTAAGAGTTGGGGCTCAGTGTAAGGAAGTTAGGGAGTTAAGTCAGGGCATACCTTTGGAGGAGATATTGGGACCCTGGCCCCTCTATTCTCTTTGTCTTTGCTTCCTGGCTACCATGTGGCTAATAGCAAAATGATATGTGCTGCCATAATGATTTAATGATGCTGACATAATGATAGCATATGCCAAGTGACTATTGACTGAAACCTTTGAAACCATCAGCCAAAATGAACCTTTTATTCTTATAAGTTGATTTATCTCAGGTGTTTTCTTACAGTGATGGAAAGCTGACTAACACAACAACTAAAATAGCCAAAACGATTTTGGAAACAGAATAGAGTTGGAGAATTTGATCTACCTGACTTCAATATCTTTTATAAAGCTCTAGCAGTCGAAACATTTGTGGTCAGGTGTGTTCGCACACACTTGTAATCCCAGAACTTTGGAGGTTGAGACAGGAGAATTGAAGGTTCGTGGCCAGCCTCAGCTACTTAGTGAGTCTCTCCGCAACTTAGTGAGATCCTGTTTCAAAATAAAGAATAAAAAATGGGGCTGGGCATGTAGCTTGGAGGTAGAATGCCCCTGGGTTCGATCCTCAGTACTGAAAAAAATAAAATAAATTTGCGTTTGCAAAAAGTAGACACATAGATCAACATAATAGAGAACCCCACAATAGGCCCCCAAAATGTAGACAGTTAATGTTTGGTAAAGATGCAAAGGCAATTCAATAAAGAAAGGAATCATTACAACATATATGAACCTTGACACCTCACACCATATGCAAAAATCAACCTAGTGAATCGTATGTAAAATGTACTGCTTTAAAACTTCTAGAATAAAATAAAGGTGAGAACTTTTGTGACCTTGGGTTAAGCAAACATTTTTTTGATACTGCAACCAGAATTCATAAAGAAAAACTTGAGAAACTGGACTTAAAGTTTTTGAACTTCTAAAGATACTATTAAGAAAAGGAGAAGACACATCACAAATGAAAATATTTGTAAATCACATGACAGAGGAAAAATAACCAGAAAATACAAAGAACATATGAATCTCAACAGTAAGAAAATAAACCCAACAATTAAAAAATGGGCAGAGAATGTACCTCAATGGTAGAGTTCTTGCCTAGCATGCTTGAGGCCCTCCCTGGGTTCAATCCCTAGTCCTGCCAGGAAAAAAAAAACAGATTTAGACAGTCATGGTGGCACATATCTGTAATATTCATACTTGGGAGACTGAGAAAGGAGGATTACAGGTTTGAGGCCAGCCTGGGTAACTTATAGAGACTCTATTTCAAAATAAAAAATAAAATTAGGACTGAAGATATAGCTTAGCAGTAGAATGATCCTGGGTTCAATCCCCAATACAACACACACACACACACACACACACACACACACACACACACACGTATGCCTTATACATTTCACCAAAGAAGACAGTCTGATAGCAAATAAGTATACGAACAAGTGTTCAGCTGGGCATAGGGGCGCATGCTTGTACTCCCAGTACTTGGGAGGCTGAGACAGGAGGATCTCAGGTTCGAAGCCAGCCTCAGCAATTTAGTAAGGCCCCCTGCAACTTAGTGAGACCCTGTTTCCAAATAAAATATAAAATAGGTCTGGGGGTATAGCACGAAGGTGGAATGCCCTGGCTTCCATCCCTAGTACCACAAAAATAAATAAATAAATAACAAGTGTTCAATCTCATTAATCATTAGGGAAATGCAAATTAAATCCATGATGAGATACCACTACATATTTATTAGACTGGCTTTAAAACAAAAGATGGCAATACCAAGTGTTGAAAAGGATATTGAAACCTCTCATACATTGCTGTTGGGAATGCAGAATAGTATAGTTACTTTGGGAAATAGTTTGGCATTTTCTTAAGTTAAACATATACTTACCATATGATCTAGTAATCTTGTTATGGGGTACGGCGGGTCCCCCAAAATCCAGGTTCTTGGTATCATGAAAAAAAGAATTTTAACACATACCAGTCAGAAACATCTGGCGGGATTTTATTAAAAAAATTAGGAACTCGGGGAAAACGGAAAAAAGGGGACAAAAAGGGGAAGGGAAAGGGAAACCTAGGCCCCTCCCCCACAGGTCGAAGGGCAGGTTACCAGAGAAAAACGGCCGAACAAAGGGAGGTGCAGAAAGATATAAGAGAGGGCGGGGTCCTCTTCTCCCCAGCCCCCCTTCCTCAGGTTTCATCTGGGCGATAGGTGGGCTCCTCAGGTGGGGAAGGTCACAGAAAAGTTGGATCCTCCTCTTTTCAGGTTCCAGGATGGATGTGGGCTTTTCCGGAGATTATCTTTGGCGGTGAATCTCAGGTGGGGCAGGAAACAAAGAAAACTTCCAAGGGGTGGAGTTAGCTTAACTCTCCAGATTTTTTTAAAAAAAGCTATATTTTAAAACTATATTTTCCTGAATTCTCCCGATACCATCCTCCTACCTAACCTTTGCTTCCTAGGCTACCTCATCAATCTCACTCCTAGACATTTACCCAAGACAGATGAAAAGCATATGCATGTATAAAGACTTGCATATGGAGCCAGGCGTGGTGGCACACACTTGTAATCCCAGAACTTGGGAGGCTGAGACAGGAGGATCACAGGTTTGAGGTCAGCCTCAACAACTTAGTGAGAATCTATTTCAAAATAAAAAATAAAATAGGGCTGGGGGTGTAGCTCAGAGGTAGAATGCCCCTGGGTTCAATCCTGTTAGAAATAAATTTCCGTGATGTTGTAAGAAAAGACACATGTTTGAAAGTGGCTCAGCAAAGCGAATTTACTTTTTGCCAGAAGGGGTTCTTCTACCAATAAAGTCAGGCATGCAGGAACAAAATGGCAGAAAACTGCTGGGTCATTTATTTTTAACGTAAAGCTCCTATGCTGTGCTCCTATTGGTGGAAGCATATGCCATTGGCTGAAGGGGATGCCAGGGGAGGGGTTGGCACTTAAAATTTCCAGGAAATGCTATCTTTACCAAAAAATATAGTGCACCCAAGGTTACATAATGGCGGTTTTACAAAATGGAGCTTAAGTCATGCTATTCCTTTGATAGGAAAGATCCAATTATATTTTCACAAGCCCCAGTAACACACACACACACACACACACACACACACACACACACACACACACACACTTGCATATGAATAGTAATTTTATTCCAAATTTCCTAACCTGGAGACCAAATGTCCTTCAACCTGTGAATGGACATTTATGGGCGGATCTCAGATGCCCCTTGTTTTAGGTAAAAGAAACCAACCCCCCAAGTCTGCATACTGTGATTCTGCAAAAGGCAGATCTATAGATGAAGATGATAATCCGATCGGTGGCTTCCAGGGCTTGGGGTTGCCATAGAGCATTCATTGTAAAAGGAAAGCTTAAGAGGAGACTTTGGGATGAAGGAACCATGCTGTATCATGCCTGTGGTGGTGGATATGCATTTTTTCAAAGCCTATTGAACTGCATATTAAAGACAGAGTGCATTTTTCTCTAAGGCAGTTAAAAAATAGATTTAGAAAAGAACAAAAATGTCTTAGAACAAATCACTCATCTGAATATGAAGTAGAAAAAAGTCAACCTTTTTCTGAGTTATCATACCCTATTATTGTATTTCTTAAGATAGGGCAAATAAGTACTTTTTAACGTTCTATGCCGCATCCAAAAATGGATCTATCTCTGCTGCACTGTTCAGATCTAATGAATACACCTTACTTTGCTTGCACCATTTATTTTAAGTGTCGATTTCTCTCTTAATATGAAAGCCTTCTGCATTGTTTTTATTTTAGCATCAAATTCCACGAGTCGGTTCTTTGGACCCCCCCCCCCATTACCTTAATTTAGCTGGTGTTTCTCTTTGTATATCCCTTACTGTTCATGGGTCACTCCTCTCTACCCTGTCTCTCAATTGCAAAGCTGTGTGATTGACTCTTGAGTGCTGGCACCTGGCGGAGGCTGAAGCCACATGGGGGCAGGAGGCAGATGGCTGTGTGGGTGGGATCCAATGACTCATTTGTTTCATGTGTTGATTTGTGATGTAGAAATGTTGAGGACCCCAAAAGAAAAGGCTTTATTTATATTAAAAAAGTGCTGAGGTCATTTTTAGCCTTGGGGAGAAATATAAAAACGTTTGAAGCTCCTTTGACCTGTCTTCCCCTTTCATAACATCAATAAATCTTCTGTGCCTTTCATGTCCATTGTAGCAGATTTATTCCTCCTTTACTGAGAGCAAATTCTTATTTCATATTCATTAGGTAAATCGGATTCAGTATCAAATAGCTTCTTAAGAGTGACGTATTTTTATGTGCTGCCTTTGATTTACACCGGTCTTGAATGTTCTTTATATATTTCAGTGGGCTCCTAAATAAAAAAGAAATCAATGTTCATGATAGAAATTGTGGGAAATAATAGGAAGTATGAAGAAGAAAAATTATTTCAGCTAGTACCATGGTCTGTGTTTTGGTGTCCAAGTCTTCAGGCATTTTTTGTTTTTATGAATATGCATATAGAATATGTATATTACGAGAACATTATGATGCTCATTATAATGTATACACTTATATATTTATGTATGTTGTAAATTACAATGTATAATATTTTCATTTTTTTACTAGCTTGAATTTATCCTGTTTCCAAGTATTCTGCTGCCTTCTAGTTTTTGGTGGTTACATGATATGCCATTATTAGAAAGAATTGTTATATGTGTGTATATATAATAATGATTATTAAGGTATGTATTAATAATCATTTATATATACGCATGTATATAACCAGTTTCCTATTCATGTATATAAAGACATTTTCATTTATTTACTATAAAAATGATATATCAATAGAGTACAGGTAAATCTGCCCATATTATAAGAATTTTCTCAGGGTAAATTCCAAGAAGCAGAATTATTGGGTTGAAGAATGTATATAATTTTAACGATGAAAGTCTCCTGGAAAGATTAGTCTTCCCCACAGCACATGGTGTGTCATTTCTCTACATAGTCTGCCCCATTTTAGGCAAAGAAGTGATCACTTTAGGGTTAGTTTAATATGCACTTAATAGATGAGGACTGGAGAATATTTTTCATATATTTATTTATTATTTTAAAGTTTTGTAAATCTGTCTGCTTATGTCTATTGTCTAATTAATTGTCTATTGAATGCTTTTATCATTGCTTCTTTGTTTTAAATTGACTGAGAGACAACTTATAAAGATACTAATTTTTCATGTCAAATATTGCACTTTAACAAATTTGTTATATGTTAACATTGTCTTTTAACTGTGAGTGGGTTATGTTTTATATGTTTTCAAATGCTTATTGTAGTTATAAGTTTATTGGTTTTCATAATTTTGTATCTTGACACCTCACTAAATTTTATTATTTAACAGTTACTCAGCAAATTCTATTGTTTTTGTTTTATTTGGCAACCATAAGTAATGATATTATTTTACTTTTAGAATTGTACCTCTTTATTTCCTAAAAATTGGCTGAGATTTTCAGAAAGCCATTATATAGTCCTGGGAATAGTTGACAGACTTTCATTTCTGACTTTCGTGGGCATACTTATAAGCACAAATTTGACGCTTGTTATGATGTGTAATTTGTCCCTTATGTTAAAGAAGTGCCCTTATATTTTTTGTTTGCAGTTCTTTTAGAGGGTATTGCTGGGGATTCAACCCAGTGCCTCATGCATGCCAAGCATGCCCTCTAACTGAGCTACACCCCTAGACCATTTTGTGGTTCTTTTAAGTGAGAAATGGACTTTGTATTTAATCAATGTACTTGGAGCATCAGTGGAGATGCTTGTGATTTTTTTTTTCATTGAGCCATCCTTGCATTCCCAAAATTAATTTTAAACTTATGGTTTAGATTTCTTAAAATATGACACTGGTATATTTTGTTAGTATTTCTTTCATATTTTTGTTTATATCTACAGATGAGTTTGAGAAGAATTTCTTTGTTGTGACATTGTTCCAAAATTCTGGTGTAAGGTTTCTTATACCAGCTCAGTATCGGTCATCTGTGAGCTTAGGAATAATTTGTATTTGTGATTATAGTTCCTTTCTTAGTCATAATTTCTATATCTTTACTCTTTTTTTCTTGATTATACTTTCCAAGGACCTAGTAGATATTAATTAATAATAAAACCCAGCTCTGGGCTAACTAATAAATTTACCTATTTTTAAATCTCATTTTACATTTGTTACTATTTTTTGTGAATCTGCTCTTTTAAAGTTTTTTTCAAAATTTGTTACCTAACTTGTTTTCGCATTAAAGTTTAACAGAGAGCATTAATTCCTGCTTCCCACCATTGCAGGCTCTCCTGATTTTGCAATTGTTACATGGTTTCCTTCTTGATTTAAAAAAAAATGCAGGTTTGTTGAGTTTTATAAAACCACTGATGGTAGAATTGCAAATTGAAAAATTCAGTGGTAAATGAAGAGGGAAAATCGCTTGCATCTCCTCATTTCCTCTTTTGAGTACTAAGTTACTGAAACTCAAATGTGCTTATTGGGCGTGATGCAGGTGTCATGTTTTGGGGACTTTGTTTTCTACTTGCAGATATTGCTGTGGTGGAGATGAGTGATGCCTTCCGACAGCCGTCCTTGTTTTATCACCTTGGGGTGAGAGAAAGCTTCAGCATGGCCAACAATATCATCCTATACTGTGATACCAACTCAGACTCTCTGCAGTCCCTGAAGGTACTGCCTTCCGTCACTCTGTATTAAATTTTACTACCAGCATCCAGGGAGACCTCTCTGTCATCCAGAAGGATTTAAGTAGCTTATGTTTGTAGAAATATGTTTTTCTCAGTGTGATAATTAGGCACTGATGACTAGTTAAGTTATGCAGTTTATCTAGAATTCAATGTGGAAATTTGATAATATACAAGTAGGGAAAACTTGGTATTGAGTTCTGAGTTCCAGGGAGAGTTGCAGTCAGGAGATTGTGTTGATGGGAAGTCATCAGTATATATCTGAGAGAAAGAAAAAGAGATCACACAAAACACAAGATACGTCAGACCTTGTGCCTCCCCTTTGGGGTGTCATCGTGCCTATGGGACTCCTAAAACTATGCTTCCTGTTTGAAAGTGCTCTCAGTAGAAATTTTTTCTGAGAATCCTTAGAAATTGCTGTCCTCATTCACTAGGGTTATCATTTCAATTAAGATCGGAGAGGGAGAATAAAAAAAATTGTAGTTTGTTTACAAAACTTAACCTGCCTGATGGTCATTCAGTCCATTAATAGGGACTTGCCTGATGGAGGTCATTTCTACTGTTTAAAAAGATTAGAGAATAAAAATTTACTATAGCCGGGCATGGTAGTACACACCTATAAACCCAGTATTTGGAAGGCTACGACAGGACGATCGCAGGTTCAAAGCCAACCTCAGCAATTTAGTGAGACCCTGTTTTCAAATAAAAAGTATAAAATAGGGCTGAGAGTGTAGCTTGGAGATAGAATGCCCCTGTGTTCAATCTCCATCACTCCCCACCTCAACACACAAAAGGCTGGGGGTTTAGCTTGATGGTAGAATGCCCCTGAGTTCAATCACTCAAAACAGACAATCTTACTGTATTTCTTCTACAAAATTCAACCTCTCCCAATGTCATTCTCTCTACTAATAGGAACATACCTGATATAAAGGCATCTCCTCCATCCAACAAGGTTGCTGAACATGCTTTTGCAAGGCCAGTGATTTTACACTACGTGATTCTTTGAAAAACATCTCACCGTTCAGTGAAATTCAGGCTGAGCCCAATGTCTTTCATTTCCTTTGTGAAACTTCCAGCTAGTTTCTTGTGGCCTTTTCCATCTCTGTCTTTTGGTTCCCAAATCAAAGCCAACCTTGGGATGTGGAGCCGTGGAGTTCAGAACATACTTCTAATTGCTTAGCAATTGTTAATGGAGATCTCCAAGCCTAAATCCTTGCAAAAACATATGTTTTTAGTCTCATTTTGTTTTTATCAGAGTATCTAAAGCATGTGTGACTTTCTCTGAAGAAAACAAAAACAAAAATAAAAAACAAAAAATGTGCAGAGTTTCACTGAGCAAATACATTTACTTCATGCCCGGCATTGTGCTGGGGATTGATAGGCATATCCCTTTCCAGAATACTTGAGATACTTCTAAGAGATTTGTCCCTACTTGCTCTAAATCGGTTTTTTACTTGGAGTGATCCTTTAAGAAACTCTACTTAATTTTCTTCCAGACTTGTCTCTTAATTAGTACTTGATAAAATGTTGTAACTGTGTTCTTAGTTAAATATTTGGATTTATTGTTATTTATAAGCTATTAGCAGTTGAAAGAATACAATTATTATATTCTTGGCTTATTTTTATTTTTTCTTTGAGTTAAGCTTATTTAAGCAGGTAGTGTTGCACTGGATCTTTTTTACTCCACTCACTTTTTGCTCTGGCCCTCCTAGTATCTAGCTATTTAACGTTATGACCTTTCTTTCCTAGGGAAAACAATTTTTATTTTCATGAATTAAAATTACATTTGAATGAAAGTGATCAAGTTTATCTTACCAGAAATTTGTAAGGAACAAGTAAGCTGGCTTAATTGTTTTCAGCTAACTGTTGTATAGGAGTGTTACAGGTATTTGAATAAAGCAGTTCTTTAAAACTCCTCCCAGCATTCTCGGGAGGCTGAGACCGGAGGATCTGGGTTCGCGGCCAGCCTCAGCCACCTAGTGAGGCCCTCCGCAACTTAGTGAGACTCGTTTCAAAATAAAGAATAAAAAATAGGGCTGGGGGTACAGTTCAGAGGTAGAATGCCCCTAAGTTCAATCCCCAGTACCGCAAATAAATAAATAAAATAAATAAATAAAAAGGCTAGTGATGTCTAAACCATGCACGTTTATCTTGTACATAATAGCTGCTTCTTTTTTTTTTTTTTTTTTTTTTTTTTTTTTTTTTTTTTTTTTTTTTTTTTTTTTTTTTTTTTTTTTTGCGGTACTGGGGGTTGAACTCCGGGGCATTCTACCTCCGAGCTATACCCCCAGCCCTATTTTTTATTCCTTATTTTGAAACCAGGTCTCACTAAGTTTCGGAGTGCCTCACTTAGGTAGAATAATAGCTGCTTCTTACTGAGCAATCACTATGTGATTGATATTCAGTGCTTTATCCATATATATTTTCATATTTAATTTTTTTCTTATGGTACTGGGGATTGAACCTGGGGTATTCTACCTCCAAGCTACACCCCCAGCCCTTTTTAATTTTTAATTTTGAAGTAGAATTTCACTAAGCTTCTGAGTGTCTTGCTAAGTTGCTGAGACTGGCCTCAAACCTGTGATCCTCCTGTCTCAGCCTCCCAAGTATTGGGATTACAGATGTGTGCCATCTCACCCTGGGCTTCACATTTAATTCTTAATACAGCATTATAAAGTAAACATTCTATTACTATTTTGTAGAATTTCATGTGTGTGTGTGTGTTACTGGAGATTGAACCCAGGGTTTTTCTACCTCTGAGCTACACCCCCAGCCCTATTTTATTTTATTTTGAAACAGGTTCTTTCTAGGTTGATGAGAGTCTCACTACTTGGTGAGGCTGTCCTTGAACCTGCAATCCTCCTGTCTCAGCCTCTAAGTACTGAGATTACTGAGGCTCAAATACATTCTATCATTTACCCAAGGTGTCCAAAGCCTGTACCCCTTAACCATTCATTTCAGTTGCCCCCTGCCCCAGTGTCCATAGGTTCTACAGTTTCAACCAACCATGGAAGGAAAATGTATTTTTTTAAGTTACATCTGTACTGAACATGTATGCAAACTTTTTTTTCTTTGTCATTATTCCCTAAATAACACAGCATCTTACATAGCATTTACACTGTATTAGTTATGGTTAGTGATGTAATGTTGATTCACAGTGTATGAGAGGAGGTATGTAGGTTACATGCAGATACTGTGCCATTTTATACAAGTGATCTGAGCATCTGCAGACATTGGTATCCTTGGGGTGTCCCCGGCCAGCCCCCTGTGCATACCAAGGGACGGCTGCACTCTCAGTTCCAAGTACCTCAAACATTCCTGCTAAGTGTGCTCATTTAGAAAAATCATTGACTGTGCCTCCTGAGTTGTCTTATGCACAGCGTGTCTTCCTTCTTTTCTCTTAATCCTTCCATTAACTTTAGCATTTACCATTTTCTGATCTAGATTATTTCTAGCCAGGTAGCCCATGATGTCTGGGATAGGAAGTTTTGTTTTGTTTTGTTTTTGTTTGTTTGTTTGTTTTTTGCAGTCCAGTAGTTTCCTCTTGCAGTTGATTATAGGTGTAACTATGCTATCCTTACCATCTACCAACAGCAAGGAAAACTGCAGTGGAATAAGAACAGAGACTTTTGAAATAGTCTATGAAGAAAGGATTCAGCAGATAAAACAGAACGAAGCATCTCCCTCTTTCCATGGGGCACAGACAGATTTAGAATGCTATTCTTGTCCTGTATCAGCTTCACTTAGGTTGATTCTTTTGACTTCAAAGAAAGTACAGCTGCACAAGTTTTATTTTCATCTGCTTTTTGTTGAAGACAGCAGTTTTGCATTGGCAGCAAATTTTCAGGAGAAATTATAGGGAAAAAAATCTTTTTAAAGTTTGGGCTCCTTGGAAAACAATGGATAGAAACTATAAAATACTAAAAATTTATGTCTGCCGTCATTTGAAAGAATATTTAGAAAATCATACTATGCTACTTGCTATAGAATGTACAGCTGTTTTAAATCACAAGTACTATTTCTCTGTCATAGGAGTGAAGTATTCGAACTTAAAAAAAAAAAAAGATCATGATTGTACTTCCAGAGGGAGAAGTTGATTCTCTTTTCCCCCTTAGCATTGTAACAACACATTTTTCACAATTTTCTTTAAGTAAATGTGAGAACTTCTCATTTTGCCTTTAATGTTTATTGACAGAGACTGTGTCAATATTTAATGAGACAGGGTCTAGGTTGCCCAGTCTGGCCTTGACCTTGTAATTCTCTTGATTCAGCATCCAAAGTAGCCTGGATTATAGGCATGTGCTGCTATTGGCCGTAATGTACTATTTCTAAATTTCTAAGTTTAGGTGGTAGATATGTGGGTGACTGCTAATTTTTATACCTTTTTTATTTTTTATTTTTTATTTTTCCGTACTGGAGATTGAACCCAGGGGCATTCTACCTCCAAGCTATATCTCCAGTCCTATTTTTTTAATTCTTTATTTTGAAACAGGGTCTCCCTAAATTGCAGAGATCCTCACTAAGTACCTGAGACTGGCTCCAAACCCGGATTCTCCAGTTTCAGCCTCCCAAGTACTGGGATTACAACCATGCACCACCATACCTGGCATTTTTATACTTTTAATGTACTCAAAATATTTCAAATTTACCTTTTTTTTAAAAAAAAGGATGCCATATTCTTTATTGTTTTCTGTATTCATCAGAATAACTTACATACATTTTGGGAATTCGAACCCCCAAATATTTTTAGTTTCTTTTTCATAATGTTCTAGCTGTGATTAGAAAGTGTCAGATGTATTTATTTCTTCCTCTCTTTGTGCATTATTTCTGCACTGTTGATTTTATTCCCAATTTATTGCTTCGGAAACAATTCTCTGGAGATTAATATGCACATGAGCTAGTAGTGGCTCAGTTCATGTTGAAACATGATGATTAAGTTAAACTGTTCCTTATTCAAGGAATTCAGTTGCTTTTTCTCTTACACTTTTGCCAGAAGAGTTGCTTTACAGATGGAAATTTCCCTAGTGGACTGTTCTCTACAGCAGTCTATCTGCACCCTTACTCCTTCACTATCTCACTGAATACGTTTCATACCCATGTCATGCTCGTTACCTTACTCTCCCTTAATGCCTGTATTGCTTGCTAGATTAGAAGCTGACTAGCATCTCACTGGGAAATGACACTAGAAATCTTATGTGTGTAAACCAAAAATGTGTAACACCATCACTAACTTAGTTTTAAAAAAAAATCAGCAAATTTTAACCATGTGGCAGTTCTTCCAAACTAAAAATAGATTTACCATATGATCCAGCAATTTCCACTTCTGGAGAATATATGTATATGATCTCCAAGAGAACAGAAGCAAGATCTGAAAGAGGTATTTGTACCCCCACATTCATAGCAACATTATTCACAACAAACTAAAAGGGGAGAGCAACCCAAGTGTCCATGGACAGGTGAATGGATGAACGAAATGGGGTATATACATACAATGGAATATTATTCACCCATAGAAAGAAGGAAGTTCTGACACAAGATACAACATGAATGAACCTTGAGAACTAGCCCAGGTGCTCCTACAAGCATTTCCATGATATCTAGACCCATGATCTTTTCTGTGCAGGTACAGAGACCCCAATCTCCATTGGAGACTATGTGTGTGAATTTGGACATTTTTTCTGATTCCCATTCATAGCCCCTTGAAGCAAATAAATGGTTGTAGTTTTAAAAGACTGATGAGCTCCATGCTATATGTTTTGATATTTATACCAGTTTGTAGTAAATTAGGATATCAAAGTAGTTTTTGTTGGAAATACTTCAAGTTTTAATTGGATTCTTACATGTATTTAACAAATGTACTCAGAGTCCAGGGTGTTCTTAAACCCATAAAAATAGATTTCCGTTTTCTTGATCTTATATTACTGCTGCATTTTCTCAAAGTTTTACTTCCCTTACCAAGGTATATATTGAATTTGAATTCACTTGAGTGATGCATGGAATTGAAGTGTTTATTTTTTCCAAAGGTTTCGGACTCCTTTAGTTTAATAGTGGAGTTTTGCTGGATTATTTCCAGCACCTCAGGTAGTACCAAGTCCATCAGTGGTGCAAAGTACAGGGTCAGTAAAGGTTTTTAAAAAGTCATTTGAAGCCGGGCGTGGTGGTGCATGCTTATAATCCCAGTACTTGGGAGGCTGAGACCAGAGGATCCAGGTTCGCGACAGCCTCAGCTACTTAGTGAGGCCCTCCTCAACTTAGTGAGACCCTGTTTCAAAATTAAAGAATAAAAAATAGGACTGGGGATGTAGCCCAGAGGTAGAATGCCCTTGAGTTCAATCCCCAGTACCACCAAAAAAAAGGAGCCATTTGATAATATGATCTAATAAAGTAGTCTAACAGTCTGTGAACCAGAAACACTATCTGTCCTCCTTTTAACAGGGCTGCCTCTGGACATCCTTGAAAGTATCTTGTTTACTTTGTTGCCTGGTGTCCATTTAGAATCAGCATTTTATTAAAATTGGCACTCTATCCCGTCCTGGGTAAAACACTGCATCCCATACACTTCTTATTATTTCACAGGAAGCTTTTTTGATGTTTTTAACACAGAAAACTTGTTCCTTTATTTTACTTATTTCCAAAAAGATCAAACTTTCACCTGATTTATAATCATTCTATTTCAGATTTGGGGAAAAGAAAGAGGGAATTTGAAGGAGGAGCAGATAAATAATATATATAGTACTGCTTTATGGAAATTTTCTCCAGAGAACTTGAATTGACAAACTAGATGATTTATTTTTATTTTATTTTATCTTATGTGGTACTAGGGGTTGAACCCAGGGGCATTCTACCTCTGAGTTACACCCCTAGCCCTATTTTATTTTTATTTTGAAACAAAGTTTCACTAAGTTGATGAGAGTCTCATACTTGCTGAGGCTGTCCTCAAACGTGTGATCCTCCTATCGCAGCCTCCCAAGTACTTGCACCACCACACCTGGCTTAGAGGGATGATTTATTTAGCAAGTGTTCCCAGTTGTAGAACGTATGAGGCAGTGGGGAGGGTTTGAGACTGGAGAACCCAGTGTGCTTCAGCGCCAATTGCTTCCCTTTCTAACTCTTTATCTTCCCACACCCATGCTATCCACCCACCATTTCTAGCCTCTTTTACCGTTTCATCCAAAGGAGAGGAAAATCTATACTGCACAGGTTATGAAAGATGCCATCACATCACCAGGTTGGCACCAGCTATATCTTCCTTTGTAGAAACTCATCATAGACCTGTTAGCTGGATTACCTTTAAGAGCAGGGAGGAGCACCTCCACACAGCAGAAGTGGGGCGAGCTTTGCTGGATTCTTTTCCTTTTTGTTTATTATAGATACACAATCCTTTCTGTGGTAGTTGAGCTTTGTGGCACTCCAAGCCATCATCCTCTTTTAGGATGTATTTTTGAAACTGTCACCAAAATTTATGGGTCAAATGTGATTTACTGTACATAAAGTCATATATGTGCAACTTTTCAACAATTTGAGCAATACAGTTTTTTTTTAAAGAAATGCATGGACTTGAATAGTATGTCTCCATTAGATGTTGCTGAAAGAAACAGCAACATCTTCCTCACAAAAAGAGGAAGTTAATTATAACAATAGCAACACTGTATAAAGCAAAGCTTATGTGAAGAAAATACATCAAATGTTGTAGGTATAAATGTCACCCATGGCTGGGCGTGGTGTTGCACACTTGTAACCAGTACTTGGGAAGCTGAGACAGGAGGATTGCAGGTTCGCAGCCAGCCTCAGCAACTTGTGAAGCTCTCTGCAATTTAGTGATACCCTTTTTCAAAATAAGGAATAAAATAGAGCTAAGGGTATATTTCAGAGATAGAATGCCCCTGGATTCAATCCCAGTAACACCAAAAAAAAAAAAAAGTCACCCATGAGCACCCATTTCAGAGACATATACCTACTTAAAATAGAGTTCCCCTACCAAGAGTATTTGTTAAAACATGAAACATAATAGAGAAGGAGAACAAGAGCATCCAGAATGTCTTTTAGGATTACTTTCCAGCTTTGGCATAGTTTTAAATAATTTCTGGCACAGGTAGAGTTGTTTGCTTTGATGTGATTAATACCTCATATTGTATATGGCTTTAAAGTACTTCAAATTGTTGTATGAACTTATTCTGTAGGTCTTCACATACAACCCATGTGAGTCTACACATTAGGTTCTGGATTGGACAGATAGGAAATACTTTCTTTACAGATGAGGAATAAGCCTGGGGCTGTCCGGTGCCTTTTTAGAGGGACACACAGCTGGTCAGCATCAGTGCAGGGATGAGCCCTGTATTCTTTGACTCATCATTAGGTGCCTTCCCTCTAATCTGTCCGCAGATGTCCCATATTCTGTAAAATGATGGTTTTCTAGGTTTTCGGTAGACCGCTTTCATTTATTTTTCATTTGAGCTTTTCTGAAAGCACAAAGTGTAAACACAAACTTACTTAGCTTCCTTCTTTCAAGACTCTGTGCCATGGTTAGTGTTCCTGGTGTTGGGTTTATCTTCCTGAGGCAGCTCAGCTTTATCTCAGCAGTGTGCAGAAAGGGGAACGGGGCGTCTCACCCCAGTGAGGCCAAGAATGTTCAGAGCAGCTCATGGTTGGCACTGAAGCATTGAAGCTAGGTAGGAGGCTGGAGCTCAGGAGTGCGGGAAATAGCCTTCTTCTCCCAACTTTAATGGGTAACTTGTCAAGTTCCACTGGGACAGATGAAGGACCAGAAGGGAAGTCCCAGAAAGGCACCAGATGGGCCATGTTCTTTTCCTGAGGGAGAAGTCCCAGCCTGCTCCTTTCTCTTCTGCCAGGAAGCTGAGATCCTGGTTCCTACCCCAGCTTGTCCCACCTGGAATCCGATTTGTTCACCTCCTACCTCCCATTCCTTCCCTTACCTACATCGTAGACATGCTTTGCAATACGGAGATACTCCATTTATTTACCCCTTTAGTGTTTTCTTCAAAGATATATGGTCCCAGAGAGATATCAAAAGTGGTCTTTTTTTTTTTTTTTTTGCGGTACTGGGGATTGAACCCAGGGGCATTCTACCTCCGAGCTATACCCCCAGCCCTATTTTTTTTTTATTCTTTATTTTGAAACCAAGTCTCACCAAGTTGCGGAGTGCCTCACTAGATAGCTGAGGCTGGCCGCGAACCCGGATCCTCCGGTCTCAGCCTCCCGAATGCTGGGATTACAAGCGTGCGCCACCACGCCCGGCTCAAAAGTGGTCTTGATATGAGACCTAGATTGTCTCTTTTGTCTTGTTTTCTTATTTGGTTATCAAAGATTATCCGAAAATTGAAAAATCAATTTAGATGCTTCTGGGACAACCAGGATATACACTGATTATGCCTCCTACCAAGTTAAGGCAAGTATAAAGTCATCTTTAGCAGGTTATTGCATCTTGACAAACATTTCACTGACAAAGAACTGGGGTTTATGTTGACTTTATCTTTTTATTAATAGCCATTTTCTATGAGAAGTGTCCATGATCTGATGTGAAATCAAGCAGTTATGTCATGACTTTATTTCTGTTTTCTTCCCCCTTCAGTAGGTTTAGTACAAATGAAGCACTCCCTGTTCTGCCTCAGTAGGTAGATACCCTGTGAGGTCTTGATTGCCATTTATTTGGACTGAGTTAAAATGTGCAATTAGCACCTTTTCTTTAAAGTTGATGTTTCCTTTAATGTCACATCATACACTGAGTAAACTCTGTCTCCTTCAAGAGAATGATCTGTATCCATTTAGCTTCCACAAAACAGTAGTTAATAAGAATCCAGTTGCTTGATGTAGGACTGATTTTCATACAGCACCATCATTTGTCACAATGCATGTGAGATCTGAAAGGCAGGCAGAGGAGGTGGTGAGAGGGTTGTTACTCTGAGGAGCAAGTCCTTGGGAAGATGCATACTGGCTCCAAGACAGTCGTGGCCATGGTGGTTTTCGTGGGGCCTTTGTCTCTGGGTCCTCACCACTGCTTCCCTCCCTGCCACATTTCTGTCCCTAGTGTACCCGAAGGAGAGCTGGAGGGTGAATCTCCTTCTACAGGTGCAAGGAAAACACCGACTACTTGACCTAAGAGCAGATGAACACAGAGTTGGAAGAGACCGGCAGTCACCCAGTCCAGCCAACCTCCCAGTGTGTCACACTGAGAGAAGTGGAGTGACACTCGGCTAGCTGGGAGTGGCGCCAAGACTTCCATGGAGCAATCGGGGTTCAAGAGGGACTTTAGATAATGGAGGAGAAGCTCCAGTGGAGTGACGGAGGGGGTCTAGGGGAGGGTGGCAGTGGAGGGGAGGGGGAACTAATGAAGGAAACACATCCACTGATGTTACATACAGGTGTGAAACTACCAAGGCCAATCTGAGTATCACATGGAGAGGGGTGGGAGTGGGGAGAAGGGAGTATGTATGTATGGAGTACGGGGTGGGGGGTGCTCACCAAGCGCTGTCTGTGCATTTATGTCCCTAACACTCTGAAGTACGTTGTGATATGAGACCACAATACACCAATAAAAGTATGTATGCATGTATAATATATATATACGTAATGTATATATATGTATATGTATAAAAGAACTAACATGTTTACCCTGATTCATAGTGCAATTTGAATGTATGCTTAGAATTTGTTATTCATGCTTTCATTGAGTACCTACCGTATGCCATGGTATCTGTGAGACAATTAGTACATACACAAACATGAACAAAACGCATGGGCTCAGCACACGAGGAGCTCATGGTGTGGGGTGAGAGAATCATGAACAGAAATGTGCAATGAGGTATATGAAGTGCTGTCAGAGGTCTGTATGAGAGTTAGTGATGACAGAATTAAAGACCTTGTCTACCTCCCGCTGAAAAGATAGGCCAGCTTCACAGACAGCAGGTTTCCTATGTTCTGCACAGCACAGCAGAGTTCTTCCTTGTTACTGAGAGAGAAGAGAGAAGGACGTTCCTATCCAAAGAGAGCAGTATATGTGAGGGCATGCATGCTCTGCTATTCTGGAGAGAGGCTCCATCAATCAAGATTGGAAAAATCTGCACCTTGTACTCTGGGTCTTGTGACTCTCCAACATTTTTCTGTTTATTTGTTCATGAACGTGTGTGTGTGTGTGTGTGTGTGTGTGTGAGAGAGAGAGAGAGAGAGAGAGAGAGAGAGAGAGAGAGAGAGAGAGAGAGAGAGAGCAGGCAGGCAGGCATTAACTCCCTATGAAAGCCCTGTGGAAAAGCCCCTTCCAACCTTCTCCTCAGTGTCCCCTGACTTTTGTTCCTCTGGGCACCACCAATTAAATAGTCTTTTACCCTCAAATTCTACATACCACCATCTAACTAATATTTCTATGCCTGTATCAAGGCTTCCTTTTCATTTATTTGTCTTTCTTGGGTCATGCATTCACCTGATTAAAAAATAAAACTACAAAGGCGTATATGTAGGGAAAAGTTATTCTCACACATTTATTCCCTGGTCAGTCAGCTGATTACATTGGTAATTACTATTATAAGTTTCTCATATATCCCACTATAGAGATTTCATGAATATACAAATTAGAATTTCTTTTCTCTCCTTTTTCTACATAAACAGGAACAAGGATAAAAACTATTCTGTACTTGGCATTTTTTTTTCACTTAGCAGTGTATCTTGGAACTCTCTGTATCACTACAAAAAGGTCTTCCTCATTCTTTGTCTGCTTGTATTGTATTCCATTGTACGTAGGTACCAATTTCTAGGTGATAGACACTTATGTTCTTTCCAGTCTTTGCTATTACTTTGCTATTACAGTACCCCAGTAGACATATGCTGACCTTAAGGACATGTTGACTGCTAAATGCTCTCAGAACACAGTACTTTGTTTTAGCACTCAAAGCCTTCTTCAGTAATTCCCAAATAACTTTCTCATCTTATTATCTGTGTCAAAATGAGCCTCCTGCTTTAGCTTAATAATTTAATCCAGATTTTTTCCAAATATTCCTTTAATTCTCTCTCCTATACCTTTTCCAAAAAACAGTCTCCCTTGACAGCTAGTGATAATATCGATTGTTCCTTAAATGGATCCTTAAATCCCTAGATCCCTGGCCTGTATTCTCACCTTTGGGCTTTGGCTGTGGGGTTGTCCTCCACAGCTCAGTGTGAGCTCCTTCTCTGCTGATCTTCCCTGACCTCAGTCTACAGTAGCATCTTTCTGTGAAAAACCATAGCCCTTGCTGACTCTATCACTCTTTTACCTTTTAGCATGTGTGCCACACACATGCTGCATGTCCATTCAGACTTAGAGTGTTTCTGATTAAGTCTGTACATGTCCTTTTTGTAGCTGCAAGAAAGTGAGGTATTAAAAGATATCTTTTAGTAGTTTAGTCTCTCAATACTATCCAGTACAATTTCTTCCTCTATCAGCTTTCTCATTTGCTTTTCTTGATTGTCCCAAAAATCTTATATATACTTTTAGCTGAAGCCCTTGGTAATTCCCCTTTGCACACTGTGTTGATTTAGCATCATGACCCTGGGATGAAAGAAGACTGCTAGTCAGCTGGACCCGGCATCTCTACACTTACCTCGCCAGATTTGGCTTCTCTCCTTAGCCAGATGGATCAACCTTGCAGCTCCACAAATACCTTACATTTCCTGTTTCCATGACAACATACGTGCCATCTTTTCTGAGAGACTGTTTGATTTTCTCTTTTATGAGTAGTGATTCCCCAACCTCAGTGAAGCTGATATACCATGGGCTTCTCTAGATCATCTCTGCGGCATCTCTAGTTATCTTAATGTCTAGGAATAACGGTAGTGGTAGCTCGCTTTTACTGAGAGCTTTCTCTGTGCCAAATACTGCATAGCTACATTACTTTAATGATCTCACTCCTCACAACCTAGAAGAGAGGGACACTGACCACGGGGTGTGTTTATCCCATTAGACGTCCTAGTAGAAAATATCTCTATTATGTTTACGGCTGTTGTTGTCACAGGTCCTCATTACTTCATGTGTGGACTTGCCAGTGGCCAATACCCTTTATTTCTAGCTGCCCCAAACATAGCACACTGCTTGCTCCCCTCCCAGGAGGTGAGGTTTGTGCTTGGGGAAAACAAACTTGTTTTAATTTTTTCCCAAAGAGATCATGACTGATCAGGTAATTCTGCACATACATAATCTGCAGAAATGATTTTTTAGATTATTCAGTCTAGGAATTCTACACAATTGTGCTATTTTTCTTAAACCATAGACAATATTTTTGTGTTCTCCTATTTCCCCCAGCAGATTGTATACTTCTCAGATGCAGAAACTTAATATACATTCTGAAATTTCTAATTGCTGATATAACTATTAAGACAGATTTTCTCAGCTAGGTGTAGTGGTACACACCTATAAATCTCTACTTTGGAGGTCAAGACAGGAGGGTCTTAGATTCTAGGCCAGCCTCAGCAACTTAGCAAGATGCTGTTTCAAAAAATAAATAAATAAATAAATAAATAAATAAATAAATAAATAAATAAAAAGGGCTGTAGTTGTTTGTATCTTGGAGGTAGAATGCCCCTGGTTTCAATCCCCAGTACATAAATAAATAAATGAATAAATAAATATTCCTACATATAGTAATCCAATAAGTGTCCTTGATTTTCTATTAACGTCTGCTATGCTTTTTTTCCTTATTTTTCAGGAAATCATCTGCCAGAAGAATACTGTGAGTATTTTGCTTAACCTTCCAGAAATTTTCCTTTTCTATTAATTAATCTTTGACATTCTTAATCTTTGCAAATTATTAATTTCTATATTTTATCCCTTTTTGGATTTTTACTATAAATATGACTATTTTATCTTAATACTGAATTGTAGTAAAACTTTAGAATAATGGTAAATAACACTATTATCTATCTTTTTCCATATATAATTATGTTTTGGAAAAATTTTATAATATAGTCAATGTGGAATTATATGTGGCAATAAAACAACATATACACATAGGGCTACACATACATATATGTGTTTGTGTATGTCTATATGTAGGTAGTATATGTAATCTGTATATGCACATATATAGACATATGTGTGTATCTGTGTATCTATCATCTGTTTTCTATTTAGAGAGATTGCCTTATGTTCCACAGAATTATAGCCTGCTTTTGCAACTACATTACAAAATTCCGACCTCCCACACAGAATTAGACAAACATGATAAAGTGAGAAAAACATAATTTAAATCTAAAATATGCTGCATGAAGAAATGTTATAATATCATAGTAGAAACAGTCATGGGACCCATAGTTGTATATTTCATCTTGGAAAGTAAGTGAGTATTGAAAAACTTTAAAGAATATACCTCCACAATTTAGAGCAAAAACAACATATGACATAAAGCCAGTACATAATTCCATTTATGGTGACAAGATTAACAGTACATTTGGTAGTTTTCCTTTAGAATAGGAATTTACAAACTTATGCTCAAGATTTCACTGGGTCAGAGACTCATTGCAAGGCGGACAGTGTTGTCATTATAAACTCTCATCCTTCACACTTCAACAGGAAATAAGCTCTTATTGCTCCATGCTTCAATTCAGAGTAAGAAATTTTATCAACCAAGTACTAATTGACCATGACCCATGTGCAGGGATTGGTACTAGAGGGAACTCACCATAGAGATTAAGAACGGAAACAACTGTATTCATTCTCTTCCAGGCGACAACAAATGAGAAGTACTAGAGTCTAATTGGGGGAGAAGGTTAATAAATAAATAAACAAACAAGTTAGGAAATTAGCAGATGATAATATAAGAGTTCATGCTCATTACGTCAACGGTGTTCAGGAAAGAGGATTCCTTGAGCCCCTGAAGGGTAGGAAAGAGGTTTGACTTAAAAACCAAATCTCCAGGTTGGGCACATAGAGAAGCAGATTGATAAGAAGACCAAATATTATGCATCGTGAACAGGGCTTGATAAAGCTGCTGTGCTCCAGGTGCTGGGTGTCCTTAAAAAAGTTGAGTATTGAGTATTGTACACATGTATTTCAATATGCCTGAATGCTGACACCTTTTCTTTCCAGAAGCTTGACTCTTTTTCCTGGTACACCTAACGTTCATCCTTATGTAGTTCTTAAAAGTTGAAAAACAGAATCAGCATTTTTATATGTGTGTGTGTGTGTGTGTGTGTGTGTGTATAATATACACATATGTATATACATATATATATGTGTGTGTGTATATATATATATATTTTTTTTTTTTTTTAACAATAAAGACAATCAGAACACAGCTAGATTCTGAGCTGTGGGAGGGATTTGATGGCCATAAAAGAAGAATGTGCCAGAGAGATCAGTGTTGTTATTTTATGACCACGCCTTAGTGTTTTGAAATTCAAGGAAATGTACTCTTCCTTCAGGAAAAAAACAGACTTGGATATTTTAGGCATGGTGGCAAGTGCCTGACCTTCCAGCTCCTAGGGAGGCAGAGGTATTTCACTAATGATCTATATTTTATGCCTTATACATAAGTACTTGTGGCATTAAGGCTTCTGAGGCCAGATAACTTTCTCTAGCAGCAAAAGAATAACATTCTAAAACTCCAGTACCACTTTTCTGGCTTATTAATTTTTTATCTATTTGTTCTCATTTTACAACTTAGAAGATTCAAGGCATTTTCTTTTGTAATTTTGAGTTATAATGTGACTCTCAATTAAGAGTTTTTTTATTCTGTCCTTCTTTTATGACTCATGTATAAGTTAAACTTGGCCTTCCTTTTCAGCTGAGGCAGTGACCTGGGTAAAAGGATTAAATTGGGTGGTCATGCTATGAGATCTTGGTAACATTTTAGAGTCGGGATGTGTTCATTTTTCCTTTTTCTCATTAGTCTTCCTATCACTGTTGCACGAAGGAGGACTTGAGAAAGAATGGTTTAATGTTCTTGACTTAAAAACCAAATCTCATACATTATCTGGTAGTCAGGCTTATTTCTGCCTCCTTGGTGACATACAAGTGCCTTGAATCATGTGCTCATAAATGATTAAGTCTGGCCCTTAGGGCACTTGGCACTGCTCCTCTGTTTGCTGAGAGCAGTCACTTGGCTCATGCAAGGTTCCTGTAGAAAGTGACAGAAGGTTGGAGACAGGTGTACCAGCCTGTTAAGGCCACACGGGAGGGTATGTAACTTCCTAGTGGTAATGATGTGCCCAGTAGAGAAAGAGTCCTTGGGCTGGAGTGCCCAACACATCACAGACCAGCCACTTAATCTAAGTCTGTCTCCTCTCCTGAAAAGGGAAGTCAATAGCACCTTCTCTAGTTGGTTGTGGTGCAGGTGAGAAAATGCATACCTTGGCACCTGCAAGTGGTGCATGAATATTTGGCCTTACTAGCTTAGGGCTAGGGGGAAGAGAAGTACGGTCTTGCCCTCCACATGCTCAGGTGGCTGGCAGCAGATCATCTGTACTCCTTGTGCTCCTATGATGGTGATAATAGGGTTTGCCACTATATCAGTCAGCTTTTTGTCTCTGTGAAGAACACCTGAGAAAAACAGCTTAAAGGAGGAAAGAGTTACTTTGACTCACGGTTTCAGAGATCGAAGTCCAGGCTCAGTTGACTCCGTTGCTTTGGGCCAGAGGTGAGGGGTAGCATCACGGCAGAAGGGCATGACGGAGGAAAGCTGCTCAGCTCACAGCAGCCGGGAAGCGGGGAGAGAGAAAGAGAGAGACAGAGACACATGCAGGCTTTGGACAGGAAATACCCTTCTAGGTATGCTCATAGTGACCTATTCTTCCAACCAAGCCCCACCTGCCTATAGTTCCCACCGCCTCCTGGTAGTCCATTGAGCTGTCAGTGGATGAGGTCAGAGCCTCAGGATCCCATCACTTCCCAGAAGCCCCACCTGTGAACACTGCGGCACTAAGGACCAGGCTTCTAACCCAGGAGCCTTTGGGGGGACACCCCAGATCCAAACTGTAGCAGACACAGATCCCAATCTACCCCTCAGCCCCTAGCCTTTGTCTTTCTCTATGGTTTTCTTCTTAGAGCTCTCTCTCTTTACCTTTATTCAACCATGTCCAATGATTCTCAGGTCTGTTTTGGCTCCACACTTCTTCACAGTCCTGTCACATATTTCTAGCTCCCTTTTGGACATTTTCACATTAGATCCCAGTCTCTTAAATTCCATCCTCTCTCAAGTGAGCTTTTCACTCTGTCACACTGCAAATCAAACCTCATCCTCTTGACGTTCTTCTCAGAACCTGGCAGTCAGGTTCTGTTTCTGATTCATTGCTTGATGCACACCAAGTGCCCCAAAGTGCAGTATGTTTGTAAATAAGTCAGTCTGGCCCTGCTTTCTGGATTCTTGCATTCTGTTAACGTTCCCATTCTTTCTAGGGAGCCCAGGTTAGAGTTGCCTTTGACTCCTTCTCACTCCTTCTTCATGTGTATAACTGGTTACCAGGTCCAGTCGGTTCTTTTCTAGTATTGAGGACGTGCCTCTTCCTCCATTGTCAGCGCTGCCGACCTAGTTCCTCTACATAGCTTCCTGCCCGATTTCCTTAAATCTTGTTTCTCTTTCTTCACTCCATCCTGTTTTTGCCCCGACTGCCAAAATGCACAGCTTTGGTGGTGTTTTCTTTCCTGCTCTGGATCCGTCTATGACTCCCTGCTGCCCAGCTATGTACTTTACAGTCCTTGCTTTGCCTTCAGTTCCCTTCCCTGAGCCCTACGCCCCAGTCAGATTTGCTTACTCAGGGTTGTCCACTCCAGTTCCCTTTGTCTTCTTCCCAGCATTGCTTTTGTTGGCACAAAAATACCTCTCTTGGCATTATCTGGGAGCTGATAGGTTCATGAGCCAGGCGGCAGGAACTGAGGGGAGAGGGCATAGGCTGAAGCTGGGGAGAGGCAGGATCTGCAGGGGTCAGGCCCTGGTGGATTATAGTGCAAAGCATCATCTTCACTCAGAGGCACCTGCTGGGACTTCACACAGCTGTGGGAAGCTGTCTAATGTAGGGCATCAAAGATCACTGGGTAGAGAGCTGGGCATGGTGGCACATGCTTGTGATCCCAGTACTTGGGAGGCTTAGACCAGAGGATCACAGGTTCAAGGCCAGCCTCAGCAATTTATTGAGACCAGTGGAGAAGAGGGAGGCAAATGGACAAATATGAGATCTGTTTCGGAGACAGAAGAGATTGGACTTTGACAGGGCCTGGGGGTAGAAGGAAACATCAAGGAATATTTGTGGGCCTCTAGTTTTAGTGACTGAGAACCGTCATGGGTGGGAGGCTCATTTAAACATTAGCCCTTAGTGTTTTACTGTATTTATGCTGTGTTTCTGTAATATTTTAAGTTCCCTGAAGGCTGAGCTTTAAGCTACTCTAGTTTTTCTAACCACATGTCATAGTGGCGTGGTCATGCAAAATGGTGAATAAATATTTAATAATTGATAGAAACAGTTCTTTGCTGTTTTGGTATCATCTCTAAGTCCTGATTCTATTGAATGAAGCAATTGAAGAACTGGGGACATTTCCATTTTCATAGGTCATGAATAAGAAATGAGGATTTTCTGTTTCCCTTTGAATTCAGAATTATTATGTAAAATGAGTCACTGAAGTAAGACCTGGGTTTCCATCCCTGTGGTGTTCCTGGGCGAGCTTCCCACCCCCACTGCCTCCTCTCTCCACAGATGTGCACTGGGAACTACACCTTTGTCCCTTACATGGTGACGCCGCATAACAAGGTCTACTGCTGTGACAGCAGCTTCATGAAGGGCTTGACAGAGCTCATGCAGCCCAACTTTGAGCTGCTTTTGGGACCCATCTGCTTACCTCTTGTGGACCGTTTCATTCAG
>PVLC010017320.1:0-33924 GCA_004027655.1 Graphiurus murinus
AAGTTGGTTTAATTGTAGTGGATGCATGGGGCAGAGGGACACCCTAAAGCACATGATGTACCTACACAATCATAACAAGGTCACTCACTGAAGTGAACCTTAGGGGGAGGGAGGGGGAGGGAACGGGAATGGGGAGGGAATCGGGGAAGGGGTCAAATGAGAATTGTGTGCAAATATGTTGTTAACAATTTGTACTTAAAGATGTACGCTATATTGCACGAATTACTACAATAAAAATTAAAAAATTAAAAAATAAATAAATAAATAAATAAATAAATAAATAAATATAAACAAACTGAGGATGTGCTTCAGAGCACCCCTGAATTCAATTCCCATTGCTGCAAGAAATAAATATTTTAAAATAATAGTAACTGTAATTATAACTTCATACAATTGTCATGAGGATTACATACAATAATGAAGTTACAATGTAGGGCACTGCCATGATAGTCTGGAAAGTTGGGTAAAAGATTACAGGCCTGGGCCTGTTTTGGTTTTTCCCAGGCAAAACTGCCCTAAAGCTAATCAGAAAAAAAAGATAAGAGTCCCCAGGCCCACTAGATGTCTTTGTCCAATTACCAAACGACTCCAGTCCCTAGGTCCCGCCCTAACGGGCCAAATCTATCCCAATACACCCTGTATCCCTTCCAGACAAACCAGCCAATCCTTATGGTCCCCATAGTCTCTCTCTGCCCTGGCAACAAGATTTCACCAATCCCATTCCTGCCTGTGTACACCCCCACTATAAAAGGCTAAACAAAGCCAGAGTGGGGGTCCTTGTCAAGACTCCACTGTGTTGGATGAGACTTGGACCCCAGCTCGAGCTAGCAATAAACCTCCTTCTTGCTTTTGCATTGCTCTGTGTAAAGTGATCATTCTTTGGTGAGGCACCAAAAGAATGATCACTTTACACAAGTTGAGCCCAACAACAGTATCTAGAATGAGGCTGAGAACATAAGAAAAGTTTAATAAATGTTATAATCAGAATTATTTCCAGGTTTTCTGAATATATTCTAATACTTTGTTTTCTTAATAATCCTCTTATTCTTTCTGTCACCTTTCTAAATGTATGTTTGGTCTGTTTTATTAAGTTTTTTTGTTTGTATCTGCCTTTGCTTACTGTATGGCAATGGAAAGGCCAGACTTTAATGATTGGGTTCTTGTTTCAAAACGCTGTGTTTGAACTGACTTATCACTATTTTAAACACAGGAAGACTGCATTATAGGGCCAATGCCTAGAAATATAAGTAGTGGGGCATTTTTGTGCTACTCAGGTATGACTCTTTGGACATCCTTTTGATCAGAGAGCTGACATAAACGCCTCCTGATAAGGTGTTTACAAACAGGAAAAGTAATACATGTAAGTACATACCGCTTCCTCCCCACCCCCAATGGTCAGATATTTTGCACTTATCCAGAAGTTTCATTTATTTGTTTATTCATTATTTATTTATTTTGGTGGTGCTACTGAGGATTGAAGCCAGGGTGCTCTACCACTGAGCTACACCCCCAGCCCTTTTTATTTTTTAAATTTTGAAACAAGGTCTCACTAAGTTACCACATGCTGGCCTCCCATTTCAGCCTCCCAAGTACTGAGATTACAGGCATGTGTCACCACACCCGACTACCCGTAAGTTTCTAATGCAAGTTGTTTTTGTGAGGAGGAAAAAAATTCTCATACCGTATACCTCTCCATTTTACTTTTCCTTTTTATTTTATATTATATTTATAATTATATCTTATTTGACAGTGCTGGGAATTGAACCGAGGGCCTTGCTCATGCTAAGCATGCCCTTTACCAGTGAGCTACCTCCCAGCTCCATCCATCCATTTTAGGTGAAGAATAAACATGGAGCATGACACAACCTCACCGGCTGAAATAGATACTCCAGCTGTCTGAGGGTACTGCCTTGCTCACAGCGTCACCAAGCATTCATAGTGGCTTTCTAGGGCAGCTCCTGCTGAAAAATGCTTATTTTAGAACCCTCATCTCTTGCTTCCTTAGCAATCTGTGACATTATGTCAAGCTTCTTATACTCAGAATTGCGGACTAAACATGCTTCTTCATTCTTCTTGTACAACTTAGATTTGGAGGTGTTTCAAGCTCTTCATTAGATGTAGCCAAGCCTAAAACATGCTAGAGAGACAGAGAGAGAGAGAGAGAGAGAGAGAGAGAGAGAGAGAGAGAGAGAGAGAGAGAGAGAGAGAGGGGGGGGTGGGTGGGGAGGAAGATAGATTATTTTCAAGCAGGTAACTTGAGGTAATATTTAATAGATTTTTGCCTAACCCATCCTGGTATCCACAATTGTCTGCGTACTTGGGAATTAGATGTTGAGCAGCAAGGTATTATCACTATAGTGACTTGAAGGGCACTGGAACATTTGAAAATGGGAAGATGTTAGCATATATCACATTCCTTTTCCTGTAGGAGCTTATTTTTTCAGCAGATATTCCTTACAAATCACTTTTCCTTTCCTTTGTTAATTTTTTTTTCAGTACTGGGGCTTGAACCCAGGGCATTCTACCTCTAAGAAACACCCCTAGTCCTATTTTTTTTTTTTCTTTACTTTGAAACAGGGTCTCACTAAGTTGTGGAGCACCTCACTAAGTAACTGAGGCTGGTCACGAACCCTGATCCTCTGGTCTCAGCCTCCCGTCTGCCTCCCAAGTACTGGGACTACAAGTGTGTACCACCATGCCCAGCTCTTTCTTTTGTTAAAAATTTTAAAATTGTTCAGCTTGCCTAGCATGTGTGAAGCTATAGGTCCAATCCTCAGCACTCAAAAAATAAAAACAAGACAAAACAAAATACTGTTAAAATTAGCAGTATTAGCAGGTTTCTGTTGCTGTTGTTTTGTTTTGAGAAATGATTATGTTCTGTTTGGGTTTTTTTTCCAAAACATAACTTAAAATGACCACATCCTTACATTAGTTTTTATTCGATAACACATAGTATGAACGTCTTTTTTCTGGATACATGCTTTTAAATATTCGTTTTTCTTTTTCTAGGTCAAAAATACACCATCTGACCTATATTGTGACTGTTTGCTGTGAATCATTTTAAGCAAGCACATTGTAGAATTTTAGTGCTTTTTGTGGTATTAACTTCCCTACCCACAAACAAACAGGCTTCAAACTACCCAGATGAGATCAAACAGTTGGCATTTATATTTTTTTCTAGGTTCCAGGAAAAAGAATTTAATCCCACAAAGTTAAATGTCTTTGAGAGGAAGAAAGTGACCATGTTGATACTCAGCTTCAAAGACAGAACTGTCTTCTCGTCTTTGTTCAGTGTTCCCAAACTCCAAGCAATCTTTATCATTTTTTTCTCCATTCCCTTTCCTTCTTGGCTCTCTGAATTATAACTAGGGACCTGGAGGACAGAGTTGGTAGTCACTTGTACTCATTTTTAGTAATATACAAAATCTAATAAAAGATTATTCTGCTTTTTCTCAAATGATTGATTTGCTTTATTGGTGTTCCCAGCACAGTTCTGTGGGGTGTTGG
The DNA here is from genome assembly GCA_004027655.1 of Graphiurus murinus. Lineage (NCBI taxonomy): Eukaryota > Metazoa > Chordata > Mammalia > Rodentia > Gliridae > Graphiurus > Graphiurus murinus. Next base: position 3,508 of record PVLC010017320.1, read on the forward strand.
CAATTGTCTTACAAACAGTAAACGCCTAAAGGTGTACTGCTTGCCAAGTAGTGCAAAAACATGTGTTGTTAGTTATATGTCTTGCTTCATCCTGCTCTTATTGTTGTCTAAAAATAACAAAAGCTGGCAACCCAGCTTGTTACTAAGACTTTCAGGAGAAGTTGACCACCCTTGGGTTTTGTCTCTGGGAGAGCCGGGTGAAATGTTCAAGTCCCTTATATAAAAGAGCTTAGTATTTGCATTAAAACTTACACTCACATCCTCCCATACACTTTAAATCATCTCTAGATTTCTTCTAATACATAACTCAATGTAAATGCTGTGTAAATTGTTGTCATAATGTAGTGTCTACGGAATAATGACAAGAAAAAAGTGTGTACATGTTCAGTACACACTTTTTACAGTCATTTTCAATTTTCTTAAAATTTTATAAATCTATTTTTATATTGTGGCACTGGGGATTGAACCCAGGGACATTTTACCTCTGAGCTACATCCTCAGCCCTTTTTATGATTTGGTTTTGAAATAGGATCTTGCTAGGTTACTGAGAGTCTCATTACATTGCTGAGGTTGGTCACGAAGGTGCGATCCTCCTGTCTCAACCTCCCAAGTACTGGGATTATAAGTGTGCACCACTATGCCCAGCATTTTCAAACACTTTTAGTCTGTAGTTGGCTAAATTCAAGGATGTCAAACCCATGGATAGGGAGGGTCAACTGTACTTTCTTTCCAACTAAATGTCCAGGTATATCAGGAACCTTCCATTGGCCAAAACTAAGAAGGGGTGCTGTGTTTCTAGGATTCAACATGACAAACTGGATAGAGTGCTTAAAATCTAAATATATCCCTACACAGTTCTGTGAAAAAAGAGAACATTGTATATTGTACCCAAAAAAGAAGCAATTCTACTAGTAACTAATGCAGAGACACTAGGGGTTCTAAGGCAAAATACTTCCAAAGAGGCACCTGACTACAGTCATTACAGCATCTGCTTTGAGTGGGCACCTGAGATGCTGATTTCTCTGCATTTCCCTTCTCTCTCTGCCTCCCCAAGATGCCTATCCCCTACGTGTGCTGACTCTCTCGGGAGTGGAGTGAACAGCAGGATCCTTGAGGTCATGATGACTGGGTTTTCCCAATCAACATCCATTATACTTGGGTTCTTCCTCCTAAGAAGAGGCCTAGGCATTTCAGAATCTTCCATTTGGAAATAAAAGATGAGCCCTTTTTCTTGTAGCATTGGCCACTGCTGATGTTGTAACATAAGTAATGTGTTTAAAATTTCGTTCACTATAATCTCTTCTCCAAAAACCCTCTCACCAGAGGTCAAGAACTAAAAAAAAATTAAGTGTATCCATTCAAGAAACCCAAACATGAACTAATGCCTTCTTGGAACCAGGAATTATAGTAGATGTCCAGGCTACTGAAATGGAGTCTTCACAGCCACAATGTCAGCGTCTGTGAATTTCAGAACTTCATGGGGGGCGGGGGGTGAGAGTAGTAAACAGGCATATAAAAAATTAATGACTATGCAGTCTTGTAAGAACTTGCATCTGGATATGAACAAAGTGTGAGTTCGCTCTGAGGAAGGCACTATTCCCTGGGAGAGCATGAGTGAGTGGGAGGCAGGCACACAGACACAGAGGACAGCGGGTTCATTGTGAGCTTGTGCCCTTTTACACGATGGGTTCTCACTCTCTACCGTAGTTTAATGACTGTGACACAGACACCATAGGATGCCACTAGTGGAGCTGTTGAGAGGAAATGGTGGCACAGCTTGGAATGCAGACCTGGCACTCAGACCACTCTACAGCATATTAGTTTGACAGGGCTATCATAATAAGGTACCACAGACTGAGCAGCCTGAACAACAGAAATGTGTTTCTTCATGGATCTGGAGGCTAGTAGTATCAGATCAAGGAGCCAAGAGGGTTGATTATTTCTCCTCCTTCTCATTCTTCTTCTGTACTGGGGATTGAACCCAGTGGTATGCATAGTGATCTCCAGGTTGTTTCTGAACACATCCAAGGTGCTGCAGCCTCAGGACCTTTGCATCTGCAGTTTCTACTATCTGGAACTCTTCTCAGGTATCCATACAGATCCCACACCTCCTTAAGGTACTATATCCCCAGCCCTTTTTTTATTTTGAAACAGACTCTCACTAGGTTGCTGAGGGTCTCACTAAGTTGCTGAGGCTGTTCTCCAACCTGCAATCCTCTGTCACATCCTCCCAAGTACTGGGATTACAGGTGTGTGTCACTGTGTATTGATTTCTTTTGGGACTTCTCTCTCTTTGGTTTGTAGATAGCTCTTGTAGGGGAGAAAAGTGAGTGAAAAGGTATACTTTTTCACCACTCACCACAAGGGTCAAGGCTAACATCCCTAAACAAAAAACAGGTGCTATGTGCTGCAGTTTGGATTCATTTTGCAGTACTAGGAATTCAACCCAGCAGTGCTCTACCACTGAGCAACAACTCCCAGTTATCCCCCCACCCACCTTTATTTGAGACATGGTCTCACTAAGTTGTCAAGGCTGGCCTCAAGCTCGTGATTCTCCTGCCTCAGCCTCCCAAGTCCCTGGGATGATAGGCATGCACCACTATGCTCAACTATAGTTTGAATCTTGAATATCCCCCAAAGGCTCAGGAGTTAAAGGCTTGCTCCCCAGATGGTGCTCTTTGGGAATAGTGGAATGGTTAAGGTGGGGCGTACTTGGAGGTCACTGGAGGCGTGTCCCTAAACAGGACTGTAGGAACACAGCCTCTTTCTTTCTCTTTGTGCTTCCTGCCGTGAGGTGAGCAGTTTTGCTCCACCATAAACTCCTGCCATGATGTGCTGCTTCACCATAGACCCACAGCAACAGGGCCAATAAACCACGGGCTAGAACCTCCAGAAGTCTGTACTGAAATAAGCTTTTTCTCTTTATAAGTTGATTTTCTTGGTTGTAGTGACTCACATAAGTTCACAAGAGAAAAGCATCACAAATTTATCTAATCAAGTTTTATGTGCCAAAAAAGCCTTCATAAATAAAAACCCAAAGACCTGGAGAATTATTTTTTAAGATATTGGATAGGTGCAAATAAATATGACTGAACAAAATGGTTGGAAGTAATAGTAATAAACTGAGGGCGGGGGGTTAGAACAAGGCCTGTCTGTTCAAATTCTTCTTGGCTACTGTGTATAGCAATCATTCTTCCAGGTATTTAGAAAGACCCCTGCCACATGAAGGTCTCCAGGATATAAGAGAGAAGGTCAAAGAGTGACATTTCTAGATTTCATGGTTTGCTTTTGGAGAGAGAAGTTCCAGTTTCTACAACCACCTCAGGGGAAAGAAATCTGGTTTCTATGACCTGCCTTGGGAGAGAAAGGGAATTGGAGAAAGAAAAAGATCAGAGAGATGTTGCTTCTGAGGCCCTCCCAATCTGCTTTAGTTCAAAGTACTCAGCATGCCCAGTTTCATGTTTTATCCTGTCCTTCCTCCAGTCTCTTCACATGGTCTTTCCTCTGTGCGTCTGTGTTCTGAACTCTTATAAGGACACCAGTCATATTGGATTATAGCCCAACCATATGAACTAATATTACCTTAGGGACTTCTTTAAAGACTATACTTCTAAGTATAGTCATATTCTGAGAATGTTTAATTGGGATTACAAGTTTGACATATGAATTAGGGGGAGGGGAGGTCACAAATCAGCCTATACAAGAGGGTCTTAAAATATTTGGGAGATATGATAAGAAAGTTTCACCTGACGAGAGAGAGGGAGAGAGAGAGAGAGAGAGAAAGGAAAGAAAGAAGGAAGGAAGGAAGGAAGGAAGGAAGGAAGGAAGGAAGGAAGGAAGGAAGGAAGGAAGGGGAGGTGGAGGGGAAGGAGGAAGAGAAGATGATTCCTGGTTTTCTTAGAGCTCTATAGGAGGACTAAGTCTGGATTTTAACTTGTATGCCATCTGCAGGGGATTGGCTGAGACAGCCTAAAGCTCTGCATTGGGAAGAAAGAAGGAGAGAACGGAATCAAGTGATTGTCATCCTGTAGAATGACACTTTACTCCATGTCACATGTGACATTCTGCCATGTATATCACATCACAATTGAAACTCCTACAACATTTTAATAATAATTACCAACTCTCAATCACTTACTAGTTTAGTCCAGCAGAAAAGTTAAGGGCATGGGCCTTAACTTTTTATAAACTTGAATTTGAGTCCCAGCTCTACCATTTAAGATATGACCTTTCAATTCAACTTCTTCATGCCTCATTACTTCATCCAGAAAATAAGAATGACTATGCTCTTTGGAGGGCACTTGTGAGGATTATTTGAGAAGTGGTATACAGGTTACAGGACCACAGAAAAATTAAGTAGAAAGTAGAGTTCACATATGCTGTTCCCTGCTCCAGTTTTCCCCCACTATCAACATCCCGTACTAGAGTGGTATATTTAGTAAAACTGATGAACTTACATTGACAAATCATTATCACTGTCAAAAGACAAAGTTTCCACAAATGTAGTATGAAGATCTAATTGGTTTTTATTTGAGATTCTATAATTGGGCAACTCCTCATCCTATGAAATGAAATGAGTGTTCTGATGAGCTGAGCAGATGAGGTTGGCTTCATATACAATAAAGAAGTGGAATAAAGCAGAAGTAAGAAACAAAAAGTAAAATAGTCAGATGTCAAAGTTCCTTTATAGTGTTAAAATTGAGCGGACTTCCTTACTATGCTGACTCAGGGTGATCTGAATCTCCTAGTTTTTTGTTTGTTTGTTTTTGTTTTTGTTTTTTCTGGAAAACTGGCCCATGTCTAAGTTCAGTTTGATCATGTAGAACACGAATGATTCCACTGTATCTGATCTGGTCTGCTGGAGTCTATAGCAGGAAACTAATCCAAAACATTGGCCTCCCACGAACTTTGTTTAGCAAACCCCCCACGTCTATAGTTTCCATTAGAGTTCATTCTGGGTGTTGTATATTCTATGGGTTTTGACAATTATATGATAACATGTATCAACCATTGCAGTACCATACAGAAAACTTCGCTGCTCTAAAAATCCTCTATGCTTTGCCTATCCCTTCCTTCCCTTATCCCCTGGCAATCTCTGATCTTTTTACCATTTCCATAGTTTTCCCTTTTTCATAATATAATGTAAAATAAATATACAGATAGTCCACAACTTATGATTTTTTTGCTGACAGCAGAGGGTAGATTTAAATTAAATAGAAACTGTGTTTTGAATTTTGATCTTTTCCTGAGCTAGCAAGATTCAGTAGATGTTTTCTGTAATGCTATAGTGGTGAGGAGGGAAAACCACTGACACTCTACAATGTGCCATGTTGCTAACCTATGATGTTGAGTAGGTTAAGTATATTAAGTGCATTTTCAATTTATGATATCTTAAACTTACAATGGTTTTATCAAGCCATAACCCCATCATGAATCAAGGAGCATCTGTAGTTGAAATCATATAGTATGGAACCTTTCCATGTTGGCTTCTTTCACTTACTCAGAAGCATTTAAATTTTTTCCATGTCTGTCCATGGCTTAACAACTCAATTCTTTTTAGTGCTGAAGAATGCTCCATTGTCTGGACATACCACAGTTTGTTTTTCCACTCCTCAAATGAAGGACATTTTGTTTGCTTCTGAGTTTTGGCAATTATGAAGACAGCTTCTATTAACATCTGTATGGAATTTTTGCATAGAAAAAAATTTTCAACTTATTTGGATAAATATCAAGAAGTATGAATTCTGGATTATATGCTAAGGAATACATGGTGTTTGGGTTTTTTGGTTTGTGTGTGTGTGGTACTAGGGATTGAACCCAGGGGCATTCCACCTCCAAGCTACACCCCCAGGCGTATTTTTTATTCTTTATTTTGAAACAGGGTCTCACTAAGTTGCTGAGGCTGGCTGCAAACCTGTGATCCTCCTGTCTCAGCCTCCCAAGTACTGGGATTACAAGTGTGTACCATCATGCCCAGCTAGGAATATAGTTTTGAAAACAACAACAAACAAATATGTCAATCTTCCTGCCAAGTCGCTATACTATTTTGTATGAGAATCTCCCACAAAATATTCAAGAATAGGCCCTCTAGTTTTGGCCTGCAATACAAAACAGACCCTGAGATAAAGAAAAACAAAGGTTAGGAACTTTCTTTGGTGAGAGAAAGTAAAACTATATTAAACAAGGAAAACAAAAGCATTAATTAATATTTCAAATTATTCTGCCTCACAGAGTCCAATATCCTTATAGCATGGCTATAAGATATAACTACATTTCCCAATTTCCCCTTCATCCTGTGATATATACTAGAGATGGTTCACACCAATTCATGAGAGCTGAGTGTTACACTTTCAGGGAGTGTGTGTGTGTGTGTGTGTGTGTGTGTGTGTGTGTGTGTGTGTTTTACTGGATATTAAACACAGGTACATTATACCTCTGAGCTATACACCTCCAGCCTTTTTAATTTTTTGTTCTGAAACAGGGTCTTCTTAGATTGGTGAGAGTCTCACTAAGTTGCTGAGGCTGGTCTTAGACCTGCAATCCTCCAGTCACAGTCTCCAAAGTACTGAGATTATGGCTGTGCACCACCATGCCTGGCTTCAGGGATCTTTTCTTTTTTTTTTTTTGAGACAGCTGTTCAACACAGCTATTATCAAAAGTTCAATGACATAAGCCTTCTTACTTTCCCTTCATCTCCCTAGAACTCTTCCATCCAAGATCCAAAATCACTTTGCAATGACTTGTTACAATAAATCTGACATTGTTCCTAATTGTTGTTTTCACCAAAATATCCCTCAGACTATGAATTTATCAACAAATTTTCTCATTCATATTTCTTTCCCTTTCTAGCAGAGGGTGTGGCACATGATAGGAATTCATTAACTACTTTGTGAGTGGAGGAGTCTTGGAGACTAAAACCTTTTCCCCATCTGATATCTTGGGATCATCCTTAACCCAGCAGCCCTCTTGGATTTCCCAAGTCAAGCTTCATATCCTCTGATATAAGAGCCTGAAGTGGAAAGTCATGTGGGCTGATTGGCAAACCAATTCAAGGCTCTTTCCAGCCCAGCTGGCATTTAGAAAGCAGAGGATGGAACTGGGAATGGCTGGCATGTATGACTGCTGGGTAGGTTGATGGATGGACACAACAGCCAGGGGGGTTGCTCACTGCATAGATATACCAGGGAAACATCCTTTTTTTTTTATCTTTCAGAACATTTTGGAAGGTTCATGACATAAACATATCAAAGACTTGAAAAAAACAAAGGCTGGAAGCCATTGCTTTAGTTTAGGCTATGCAACCCCAAATATGGAACTGCTTGACCTAATTTCTAATTCCACAAACAGCTTTGGGGAAATAGTGCTTTGGCCCTACTCTTCCCAGAACAGGAACCAAATATCCCCAAGGACACCAAATGACACTACCACCCCACCGCCAAGCTGGCACGGGCAAAGACGTAGGCTATTTGCAGAGCACGCCGCCTCTGCTGTGAGTGGGCAGTAAACTACCAGGGAGATGCATGCTGCTTGCCTGGAGACAGGGTTGCTAGGTGCCTCTGAAGTAGTCAGACCGAGAGGTGTACATTATTTTCCCCCACACTTCTTATTTTACACAGTGACAGTTGTAGCCTGGAAACAGAAGTGAAGAATAGTGTCTGTGGTGTTAGGAATAATGGCCAGCCAAGTGTCCTGTGGGGCAGAAAGAGTGGGGCTGAGGCTTTTATCAAGACAACAGAAAACAGTAATGTGATTTGGTTTCGCCATAATTGCTTAAGCAGCCCGGGTGAGAACTAATTATGAGTTCATCTGGCTCCAGAGAAACCCCACCTCTTCCCTTCTCCAGAATGGTACTAAAATATCAGCATTGCATCACCAGAAATAACTCCCATTGGTGGCCTTTCTTAAGAAAAGCAGCATGCTGTCTCTCTGAAAGCCACTGGAATCTGCATAGACCCAGGAATTTACATCTTTCCATGACAAATAAGATGTCCCTGGCACTCCCTTGTCAGTTGAAAACTCAGGATTATATCATAGAGAGATTGTTGTTTTTAAAATGGAGGAGTGATGAAATGCAGAGGAGAAAATGAAGAATAACTTATAGGGTTTATGTCTCCAATAGTCCTGCCACTGTCAGATTCAGGAAGGGTTCCTGGATTTCAAAACCAGGCTGTTCATTGATGATATCTTGATCCTTCTAGGCTCTTACCCAGCTCCAGTGGCCCTAAGGAGACAAGTGCTTTTGCTTAGAGAGCTGGTTGCCTAATTCTCAAAAGGAGAGAGCTAACACCAAAAATCATCAGAATATAACTGGGACTTCACACACATTAATAGTCCAAACTATAAATCTAGATGAAAACTAAAAAATGCCATTATATGCATGTATATGACTGTAAGATGCAGATTGTATGTGAGCTCTGAGAATGAGGTGAGTTGGTATGTGGTAGAAAGAACATAGGTTCAGATCCTGGCTTCGAGTTCTCATTATGATGCTTCGTAGCTGCATGGAAGTTACTTGCCTTCTCTGTCTTAGATTCAACTGAAAAATTAGGTGAAAATATCAGGGTTTGTGTAAGGATGAGAAATAATTTCAAATGCCTTCATGGCACTTGGGAGAGAAGAGATAAAAGGTAAATGGTGGTTCTGGCCCTCAAGAGTTTTATCTGAGTGCCTCTCCAAGCAGCACTGTGGGGGTTGCGAAGATGTAAAATACACGACTTTTGTCTTCTAAACCATCACAATTTCATTAAATGGAGGCGGGGAGGAGGTGGAGAAGGAGTAAGACTGTCTGAAGCAAGCAGCAACAAAATGGCACTATATAATTAGACACAAAATCTTGCTGTACAAATTTTAGGTGGGGTAAGAATTCAGAGAAAAGGAAGAACAATGAAGGTGGAGCAATTGCTTCAAGCACTAAAAAGAAAAATAAACACAAGTGTGGTTTGCCAACTGCTAAGATTTATACAGAATTCATATGCATATCTAACAACAACAACAAAAAGACCAAACCAAACAGCTATGGATACTCATTCTTCAAGTTAATATTCTCCAAAACAACTGGAGGAATTCAAAAGTTCTATGCCTGGTCCTTGAATTGGGCTCACCTGTGGCAGAAAAAAAAAAAATGACTTTCTATCTTTATTATGTAAGAAAAATTGGTTTACAGTTAGGAAATGAGGAGCAGAAATAAATCATCCAAGTCCATAAGACATCCAAATTTAAATACAAGTTTAAAATGTATTAGTTTATAGCTAAGCACAATGACACCTGTAATCCCAGTATTTGGGAAGCTGACAGGAGGATTATAGGTTCCAGGCCAGACTCAGCAACTTAGAGAGACCCTGTCTCAAAATAAACAATGAAAAGGGCTGGGAGTGTAGCTCCAAGGTAGAATGACCCTGGGCTGAATCTCTAGTAACACACAGACAGACAGACAGACACACACACACACACACACACAGGATTACTTCACAACTTCATAAAGTTAAAATGGCTTAGTCTCCTTATGATTGTGCTGATCTTTCTTGTCATATATTCCTTTAAATATATATTGGATTTATGCCCAATTCCATAAGCATGGATGTATAATAAATGAATCTTCATTTCTGTAAATCATACTTAATTGGAATCTTCATCCCCAGGGAAACTCAATCTTAGTCACTATTGAGTGACCTCTTGGTGAGCAAAGAGGAGGGAAAGTACAACAGCAGTGATTATGTGGTTAAGTTATACCCATGCTTGATATTTTGAACAGATTTGTCTAAATACTTTAAGTACTTGACTATAAGATATTATTTTCCTCTGAAGTTATTTCACATAAATAAAACAAATTGCCTTATTTCAAATCTTTACAAAATATTTTCAGTACAGAAGTCCTTTTTAATTATTTTGAAGAGTTAATTGTGTATGTCTGAATAAAAGGTAAGGTTTTTTTCTAATTTTTTTTTCTTAGGAATAAAAGAATTCACCTTATATCTGAACAGGTACAAATTCTATCCTGTTATGAGAGACTTACTCAATTATTTTGAAAAGTTCATTGTAAGAATGTCGTGGGATAACACGGTCCCACTTGTAGGTCCTTGGCCTCCATGATAAAAAGAATTTTAACACGTGCCAGTCAGGAACAAAAGGCAGGTATTTATTCAGGAAAGTAAGGGACTCAGGGAAACAGGTAAGCGGAGATCTTCCAGACCATGTGGGCAAGGGAGAGAGGAAAAAGGAAGAAGGGGCTCCTTTTATAAACTTTTAAGAGGGGTGGGCACAGAAGCAGTCTGGATCTCCTCCTTTTTCAGGTATAGGTGGGCGATAGGTGAGTATTCCAAGTTGGATCCTCCTCTTCCTCAGGTTTCAAGATGGATCTGACCTTGGCCCTGAATCTCATGTGTTCTTGGCCCTGAATCTCAGGTATGGGCAGGGCTTCAGGGGATTAGGGTATGGGACCTCCTAAGAAACTTCCAAGGGGTGGAGTTAGTTTAAAACTCTCCAGATTTTAAAACTATATTTTTTTCTTTTTCCTCCCAGTGTCTCCTTCCTACCTAAATTTTATTCCTCCTATTCTACCTCATCAAGAAGATACACTGTCTGAATTCAGTCTCAATCAAGGAAAGTTTTAAATGTATATAGAGGTTAACTGATAGTGTCAGTAGAAAAAGGAAGCAACGATATTTTACACAGATTTATAATTATTCCCAGGAATATGAATTCTAAATTATAACAGTTGCACAACTACTATAGTTCAGATCTGAAATGTCCCTAGTGGCCCATGTTCTAAAAACTTAGTCCCCAGCTTGGTGCTATTGGGAGGTGGTGGACACTTGAAGAGCTGGGATCTGGAGCGAGGTCTTCTGGTGACTAGGGGTGTGTCCTTGAAGGGCATAATGGAACCTTATCCCTTCCCTTCGTTCTGCTTGCTTCCTGTACCACCATGAGGTGAACTGATTGTCCTACCATATGTTACTGCCATGATATACTCCCTTACCATTAGTCCAAAGGTAATGGCACCAACTCACCAGGAACTGAAACCTCCAAAACTGTGAGCCACAGTAAACATTTTCTCTTTATATGCTGATTATCTGAGCTATTGATACAATAGCAGAAAGCTGACTAATGCAGTAACACTGTACATGATCCATTTAAAGCTCAACCTAAAAAGTAGTAAATTGAAGATTATTTTGGAAAGGTTTTAAACATAGACTCTCAGCTCAGCATGGTTGCACACGCCTATAATCCCCATACTTGGGAAGCTGAGACAGGAGGATCACAAGTTTGAGGTCAGTCTCAGCAACTTAGTGAGATCCTGGTTTAAATAAAAAATGAAATATGGTTGGGAGTATAGTTTAGAGGTAGAATGCCCCTGGGTTCAATCCTCAGTACCACAATAAATAATAACAAATAAATAAACATAGACTCTCATATGAAATAAACCAACTATGAAGCAAAAAAGGCTAGCAGAACACATTCAATTATTTTTTCAAACCCCACTAAAATCTAGTAAAGAGATTTTGTGTGTGTCAGAACAAAAGATTACAAGGACAAAGAATAAGACAAGAGATAACAGCATCAAAATTAGAAACTTGGGAAGGACATGAATGAAAGGTCATTTATGCAGCAGACTCAAGAGCAGTGGGTTCCCAAATGGTGGTAGAAAACCTGAGAAGCCACTTATTACACCCAGCTCTTGGAAACTGGTGGTGCTGGATAACACTGGAAGGAGGATTGAAAGTACAGCAAAAAACAAAGAATTAAAACTTCAAACCCCCTATTTGTTCTCAATAAAAGTCTGAAAGCTTATTTGTTGAAACGGAGGACTGAAACAGAGGGTTCCAGGAGAGATCGGAGCAGTAACTCTGAACAAAATATTAAAGTTAGTTGGGTGCTGACATATTGAAAACTATGCTTGTCCTTGCTGCCTAGCTTTCTCCCTCTGCCTGGCTCTCAGAATGTTAACACTTAGGCCTAAACCTTTCCAAAAGAGAGTTTAAATTTTCTCTAATGAATTTAACCAAATTGACTAAAGAAACAATATCAAGAGACAGTCTAGACCTTCGTTGTCTGTTGTAGTAGTCAATAACCACTGTGGCAATTTCTTAGTTTTACTTTTTTTTGGTGCTGAGAATTGAACTCAAGGCTTGTACATGTTAGGCAAGCACTTTACCACGAAGTTATACCCCAATCTCACAATTTATTTTAAAATTTTAAATAAATTAAGAAAAATTGAAACATCAGTTCTTCAGTTGCACAGTTCACTTTTCATGTTATCAGTAGACACATGTGGCTAGTGGCTATGGTATTAGTGCACACATAAACTATGCCCATCATCACGTAAAATTATATCCCACAGCACTAACCTAGATAAGTCTCCCTAGAGCAAAGTCAATAATCTCCACCCACACACACTAAAGTATTTGGAAACCTTAAATATTTGTAAATACTTAAGTATCACTAGACAGCTATAACATCTTTTAATACAAAGTAGAGAACAAAGTTAAAGTTTAAGCAAGTGGGAAAAATTATTACCATTAATATCCTCAAGAAGGTAAGAGGAGATATTATTTATGTGAAACAAGTATGGCCTGCTATAAAAAAGGAAAATTCTGTCAATAAAAAATAAAATGTCATAAATTTTAAAAATAATAGCATAAATAAAAATCTCAATAGAAATGTCAGAAAATAAAATTGGAGAAATGTCCCAGAAAACAGAACAACAAAAAAGACATGGATGTGGAAAAGTTTGAAAAAAATCAGAAAATAAGAGGACAAGTTCACAAGTTCAACATTCAAATAAAAGGAATTTTCAAGAGAAAGAGAAGAGAAAATTTAAGAAGCATTATTAGTGAATTTCCCAGAACAGAATGACCTAAGTATCCAGATTGAAAGAGATCTATGCACCCTGTTGATGGCTGAAAATAGCCTACACTAAAGTCACATCATCACAAATTCTTAAAACACAAGTGACAAATGCAAGCTTGGAGGTGGAGGCAGGGAGTGATCATCTACACAGACCAGGAATCTGAATAGCTTTGGATATTTTAACAGCAATTGGAAGTTAGAAGAACAATGCCTTAGAAATTCTGAAAGAAAATATTTCTCAATATAAATGTCTATATTCAGCCAAGTTATCAATTGAGGATGAGGGAAGAATAAGACCATTTTCAGACATTCAAGGTATCAAAAATTTTATATCACGTGCTCCCTCTCTCAGATAAACACTTATATACAATGCTTCACTAAAATCAGTGAACAAACCACAAATATTTTTAATTAAAAATGAAATATGAAACCTTGGAAACAGGAGAGAGGTGGAGAGAATCATAGAACCATGATCAAGAGCAAATTCGTGATCACAAATGTGTGGCTGGCTCTGAGTTCAGCCTCTCCCAGTTAAAGGAGGTTTTCATTCTTTAAAAAGGATGCTTCGGAGCTGTGCAATACCAGATACTTATGGGCCTGACTATGCTGAGAAGAGATTTAGACAAGATGAAAGAATGTGTGGGAAAGCATTTTTTTTTAAAAACTTAAATACAATTGTTTAATCCAAGGAAAGCATAGCTGAAAATGGAAAGAATAATCATACTTCTGTGAACAATTATATTCTACAAAGGCTAGCTGTGAAAAGCATTTTCATATTTATAACAACGCAATAATTTTGCTCTAAATTGAATTATGATGTGGCTATACTAGAAAGATAGAGAGCAAAAACAAATTCATGTGATGGGGTAGGGGTTGGGTGCTCATATAAGATACAGAGAAAAATCATCATATTCCCAAATTGAAAGTAAATATTCTCTAGGGCATGGTGGCGCACACTTGTAAAAGCAGTACTTTTACAAGTACTGAGAGGCTGAAACAAGAGGATCACACGTTCATGGCCAGCCTCAGCTACTTAGTGAGGCCCTCCACAACTTACAAGACCCTGTTTTAACAATAAAGAATAAAAAATAGGGCTAGAGGTATAGCTCAGAGGTAGAATTCCCTAGGTTCAATACCCAGTTTTTGTTTTGTTTGTACTGGGGATTGAACTGAGGGGCATTCTGCCTCCTAGCTACACCCTCAGCCCTATTTTTTATTCTTTATTTTGAAACAGGGTCTCACTAAGTTGTGGAGGGCCTCACTAAATAGCTGAGGCTGGTCGCAAACCTGGATCCTCCTGTCTCAGCCTCCCAAGTACTGGGATTACAAGTGTGTGCTATCATGCCTGGCTCAATACCCAGTAAAAAAAAAATAAAAGAAAAAGAAAAAGAAAAAGAAAAAGAAAGTAAATATTCTTAGATAATGACTAAAACAAAAAATCAAGAATAGAAACATGGGCTATGTGTGTAGCTCAGTGGTAGAGCACTTACATAGCATGGATAAGGCTCTGGGTTCAATTCTTGAAACTGCCAAGAATTATGTGCCAAGCACATTATTTGGAAACAGGAAGGTCCTACTTAAGGAAAAAAATAATAAATAAAACATATTAAGAAAAAAAAACCTGAAAGTGGTTGATAGTGGGTAGAGAAATGGAAGAGAGGGACTAAGGGTTTGTTTGCTTGCTTGTTGGACACCATCCTGTTGAGTTATTTTATTCTTTAAACTTTGTGCACCTACAATTTTAACTTTAAAAAAAACTGAATGGAAAAAATATACAGAGAAGAAAATCAAAGCATGCTGTCCACATAATGCCTGAATACCTACTTTTGTCTTAGAGATTTTCTAAGGATAGAAAGATATAAAGAAAAATCATCATATTCCCAAATTGAAAGTAAATATTCTTTCGGGTGTGGTGGTAAAGAGAAAGTAATGGTGAAGTCAAGAGAAAGAATACTTTTGTGATGGAGAGAAAGTAAATATTCTCTCTCACCTGTCATGTTGATATCTCTTTTCTGTTTCTCATGGGTCTTCTGTTCTGATCATGATTCCTGATTCCAAATTCTTCTTTTCAATTTGCCTCTCATGATTTACCTGCCTGCATTTCCTGCTTACCGATGTGAACCTAGTACTTCTAGATAGTTGTACATACTTTTCTTTTTCTTTTTGCAGTACTGTGGATTGAACCCAGGGGCATTCTACCTCCGAGCTACACCCCCAGTCCTATTTTTCATTCTTTATTTTGAAATAGGGTCTCACTAAGTTGCAGAGAGCCTCACTAAGTAGCTGAGGCTGGCCGCAAACCCAGATCCTCCGGTCTCAGCCTCCCAAGTACTGGAATTACAAGCGTGCACCACCATGCCCAGCCAGTTGTACATACTTAATTTGCACTAACAATTACAACATAAAATCCTTAAGACCAGAAGTATGTCTTCTGCTTCTTTTAAAACCTAGTATTTGATTCCATTATTGCAATAGTATGGACATAGAGATATTTCCTGGTGGCAATTTATTGAACATATACCCTTGTGATATACAGTCACTTTATAAAGGTCATCTTACTTAATGTGAAAAGAACTCTGCAAGGTGAGTTCAATAACCACCATTTTGAAGACTAAGAAATAACAGGGGAAAGAGAAAGTAGTGAAAACTTCACCATAGCTCTGGGTATAAGAAATATCACATGTGTGTGTTGCTGGGGTTTGAACCCAGAAGCATTCTACCTCTGAGCTACAACCCAGCCCTATTTTATTTTGAAACAGGGTCTTGCTAAGTTGTGGAGGGCCTCATGAGGTTGCTGGGGCTGGCCGTGAACCTGTGATCCTCCTATCTCAGCCTCCCAAGTACTGGGATTACAGGAGTGCACCATCATGCCCAGCTTGAAGTATCACATTTCTTTATTATTTTTTTTAATCAAATTGAGCTTCTCAGAGTAGAATCAGCCAGCAGTCAATTCCATTTCTATCATTTCTGGACTTACTTCTTCCACTTCTACTTCCAGGTGATAACAAAAGTTGGGAATGGTGATGTCTTCCGCAATCCCAAATATAGAAAGGAAGGCATATGGCCTCCACTGTTCCCCACTGAATTGCTCCTTATTCAGCCCCACAAGACCTGGTCTCTACAAGAAGCTGTACTTCTGATAAGCTTAGACAGGCTCTTTGTCACAACAGTTCCCAAGGTCTTGACTCCTAAAGTCCTTATTCCCAAGCATCCTATATCAATCCATTCAATTGAGCATTAACAGTAGGACTTTTGCTACCCTCTATGGAAACCATCCAAACTCTCTTCCTTCTCCTTGTCTCAAAGAATTGCTACATGTAGTGGATTACTACATGTAGTGAATTCTCTCAGCGTCTCCCAAAAGATCTCATCTTTCTTCTCTTCTACCCTGGGTGATGTGGTATAATCATCATAGTGGATCCAATCATCCAAAACAAAACAGAATAGAACAAAACAAAAATGGAATGAAGCTGATTTCTGGCAATATTGGCTTTCCATTCAGCAATCCAAAGCCCCTGGGGCAAAAGAACACAATGGCTTGGCTACCTTTTTGGAATGGGAAGGGGAAAAATATCATTTAGCAGTGAAAACCAGGTACAAATTTGTATTGCAGAGTAAAGGATTTATAAATACACATACTTGGAGGGGAAAGGGAGAGAATTGTGGAGTTGTTGGTCAAAGAGTACAAAGTTATAGTTAGAAGAAATAAGCTTTGAGATCTATAGCATAGCAGAGTAACTACAATCAATAACAAACAATAATGTATTCTATATTTCAAATTAGCTTAGTAAATTCTCAATATCTAACCACAAAAAATGATAAGTAAGTGAGGTGATGGCTATGTTAATTAACTAGATTTAATCATTCCACATTCATATATTTATCAAAACATCATATGGTTTCCCATAAATGTGTATAATTATGATTTGTCAATTAAAAATAAATAAGTATACATATATACAGATACTCTAATGTCAGTATATATAAATAATATAGACAGAGAAGTAGATACATAATTATAACACTTAGTTGAATGAAAGCTTTGAGAAAAGGAGATTTTCACTGTAAAGAAGTAACTTTAAAAAAAAAAAAAAAAAAAGAACCTGCTCATCTTCTGGTCTTCTACTCTTGCCTTTGAACCACATTCCAAACCCAGGAAAAAAACATGTTTATAAAACTGAAAAGGTCAAGGCCAGTAATGGAAATTGATTTTACATGCTCAGCAGAGTGTTTTTAAAACCATGGAACCGTCTAAGGGAAAAGAAATCTATTTAATTACTCGACAGTCTTTTGTAGTCCATTAAAAAGGCTCCACAATTGTCTACCTCCCCTGAACCAACTTAACATAAATCCTTCCCATTAAAGAAAAAGTTCTTAGAAATTGTACAGAATGAACCCTCTGAAGAGGTGAAAACTCCAGAGGATGAACTCAAACTGAGAATAATGATTCCTACATGAAGACAAGCTGCTTCCTTTATATGTTTTTAATGAGGTAGAAATCTTCGCTTCAAGCTCCTGCCTGTTACCTGAGTAGCAGGTCCCTTTGAACTTGTATTTTTCTCCCTCCACTTTATGTTTGATGAGATAATGGAGAAGAAATCAATAGCCTCTGCTTGAGGAGCAATTATGGTGCATTTTTTACTTTATTCTTTTTGAATTTCAGTCTATCATGTTCAACACTAAAATCTTTCTCTATATTTTAAAGCAAGTTCATGATAATTTGAAATGATTTTACTGTTATAAAGAATTGACTGCTTTTTAAGTTCTTACCATTTTAGATAGGAAATAAAGAAGAAAAGAAAGCAAACAAATTAGATTTAAGAAGCTGTGGATCTGAATGACAAGTTGGTTATACAAGCAAGTGTATTTCCTTTGACAGGTCAGTGCCCAAATGAGTCTCCAGAGACAACTGTTCTCCAGCGATGGAAGGCCAAACTGCAAGTCCTTCTAAAGATCATTATGTTCATTAATCCAATTAATTCCATTCAATTAAAGTCCTTGAACAAGTGCATAGTTAAGCACTATTGTTTGGAATTTAAGTAGTATTTCCAAATCAACCATAATTAATTAATTATGCATTAACTATATAATATCTATTCCAGGGCAGCAACTTGGAAACTATGATAAATGATTTTTGCTATCACTATCAGTTAGAAATAAATCATATTTTGGGTTGATTTATAGTGGTTTTCCCTACACTAGCAAGATTTTACTATATAATAATTGTTATGTTAAGGTAGGTTTTCTTTCTTTCCCAGAGGTCAAGCTTAGAGCACTTTACCACTGAGTTATAGCCCCAGCCTTTTTTATTTTGAGACAGGGTCTTACTAAGTAGCAGAAGCTAGCCTTAACTTGCAATGCTCCTGCCAGCTGGGATTACAAAGGTGTGCTGCCAGGTCTGGCAAAGTAGGTTTTCATCTAATGCTACTCATGCCATCTGTTGTAACTGAAATTTCGCTTTCTTCTGATTCTCTTGCAGCCCATTCCAATGACACCCACTTCTTTCTACTCATCCTAAACTTACAAAGGAATTATCACTTTCTTCTTCCCAGACTACAGTTTTCAGCCTTTTTTTAAACCACATTCAATGATTTATACTGCTGTTTTGAAATTCATGTTATTTGTCTTCATTAGGTAGACCCAATTTATCCATGGCTTTCAATAAGCCTTTGGATTTACTGGTCAGTTTTCTTCCTCAGTATGCAGCTGAAGACTCAGTCTCCAAAAGAAAGCTATTTCCTAGTCCCCTGGAGTCTGTAAATGGTACCTTTTATGAAAAAAGAATATTTGCATATGTAATTGAATTAAGGAACTTGAACTGAGGAGACTTTTCTGGATTATTTTGGTTGGCCCTAAATGTTATTGCATATGTTCTCATAAGAAAGAAGCAAAAAGTGATTGACATACACATAGGAGGCAATATGAAGAGGGAACAGAGAGAGAGAGAGAGAGAGAGAGAGAGAGAGAGAGAGAGAGAAGAAGAAGAAGAAGAAGAAGAAGAAGAAGAAGAAGAAGAAGATGATGATGGCCTTTTAGACAGGAGCAACGTAGCCACAAGCCCAGGAATGTAGGCAGCTACTAGTGGCTAGAAGTGGCAAGGAACAAATTGTTCCTTAGAACCTCTTGAAGGAACCTGGCCCTCCTGACACCTTGAGTTCAGCCCATCAATGCTGGCTTTGATTTTTGGCCTCCAGAGCTGTGAGAGGTTAAATTTCTGTTGTTTTTTGTCAACTCTGTGGTAATTTGTTACAGCAGCCATAGGAAACTAGTACATATTTGTATTAGTCATTTTTTTCTTTACCACAATGAAAAACCAGAGACACCTAACTTTGTAAAGATAAAAGGTTTATTTAGCTCACAGTTGTGGAAACTCAAGTTTCCATGACACCTACATCAGCTCAGTTCTGGTGAGGACCTGATGGCAAATGGCAGGTGGCAATGACAGGAATACTAATGGGAGGGAGCAGTCACATCTTAGGCCAAAAACAGAGAAAGAGGATGGGTAGGGTCAGCCTTGCTCCTTTTATCACAACCCTCTAGTGAGGACTACCAACAGTATCACACAAGAACTACCAAAAAGATTGCATGAGAAATACCTTGTGCCCCCAGATGACTTCTTACTACCCCTACCTACTTTCCAAAGGCTCCACCACCTCCCAACAGTGTCCACCCTGGAAACCAAGCATGATCACAATGGACCCTTCAGGGACACAAACCAAATTCAAACAACAGAATTAGCCTTTTCTTTATTTCTGTTCTGTAATACTTCACCACTTATAGGTGTGACTTCTTGTGCCAAAAAGTCATTCAGAAACCAGGGTTCATAAAAGCCCATGAATAATATCAAGAACAAAGGAGTGATGAGTAACTCTAAATATGACCAAAGAGTTAGGATAAAAGTTGTAAATTTCTTGTTGGATAAGGTAATTAAAAGTCTTTTGGCCATTTCAATTAAGAAGTGACCAAAAAGCCGGGCGTGGTGGCGCACGCTTGTAATCCCAGCATTTGGGAGGCTGAGACCAGAGGATCCGGGTTCGTGGCCAGCCTCAGCTACCTAGTGAGACACTCCACAGCTTAGTGAGACCCCGTTTCAAAATAAAGAATAAAAAATAGGACTGGGGGTATAGCTCGGAGGTAGAATGCCCGAGTTCAATCCCCAGTACTGCAAAAAAAAAAAAAAAAAAAAAAAGAAGTGACAAAAAAGAATAGTTTTAATGTGCTGATAGGCATGGCAGCCCATCTCCAATATCTAGTATAATAATTAATGAATGGGAAATCAGTCAGAAAGAGGAAACCAATGAAGATATACCAAATTTTTTTCAAAAGTTGTGTTTATATGTTAAAAGAAAAATATATGGTAGTTATCTGGAGTAGAATATAGAGTCAAAAATAAATTTATAATTCTTAAAGGGAGACCTGAAGATATTAATAAGGAAGCAGCCAGTAGAAGCATAAGAATTAATATATAAGAGGAGAGAATTTGCTAAAATGAGGTCCTTGAAAAGGTAGGCAAAACCAAGAACAAGCTGTTGAAAGAACAACCCTGACCAAATAAAGGGACACTACTTTCTCTGACATGGAAAATGAAAAAGTAAGAATGGGTATATTGACAACTCATTTTGTATTAGCACATGGCATATTATATTGCCCAAGTCATTTGTGTACTCCCCTATCAAGAGAGTCTACTTATTTTATCCTTGGAAAATAACCTGTTCTTAATGACTTGCTTGACCAATAGAATGAGGTAGAACTGACATTCTGAGACTTCCATGGATTAAGATATAGATGTCCTGGAATGCTTGCTCTTGGAACACTACCTTTCAAACCTAGCCAACATGCTATGAGCATCCTAAGCCATATGGAAAAGCCAGCCAAATGTAAGTACTCTTAATAGCTCCAGCCCAGTTCCTAGCTGACAACTCTTTCAGTGTCAGCCATGTAGGAGGGACATCTTAGGCATTAACCTCAGTCAAATCAAATTGCCTATAGGCCAAGTTGACTGCCTATGGGTCAAGCTGTAAAAATGAGACAAAGTGAGAAATGCTCAGCTGTATATAGTCAACTTCCAGAATGTTGAGATTAAAATACTTTTGTTATAAAGTAAATCTTGGGGTGTTTTGTTACCCAGCCAGAGCTAATCAAAAGATGGAAGAAAGCTCAGACTATTTTCTCTTAGTGGAGGAGAATGGTAAATGATTTGAAATAGTTAATATGAGCAAGGACACAGATAACTGATTAGGGACATATTGAAAAATTATTAAACTGTGTTAGGGTACAACTCATGCCATAAACTTTAAGTCTCTGAATGCATCAGATTCCTTTGTGATTTTTCTCTAATAGAACCCATCGGATTTATCTAGAGTCAAAGTCCGGCAGTGCAAGTATACTCAGAGAAAAAGGGGCAAGGGATCAGAGGGTGATGTCAAGAAAGTGATTAAAGCAGTGAATTGGTGGCTAGGAGCATGGCAGCTGATACTTTAGGCATAGTTGAATCAGGCCTTCAGCCCACAGGTTTCTTAGGCCCACACAAATGTTTTAATCCCTTCTCTTCTCTCTCCCTCCCTCTCTCACTTCCTTCTTTTTTTGCAGTACTGGGGATTGAACCCAGGTACACTCTACCACTGAGCTACACCTTCATCTCTTTTTATTTTTTTATTTTGAGACAGGGTCTTGCTAAGTTGCCCAGGCTGGCCTCAAACTTGCCATCCTCCTGTCTCAGCCTTCCGAGTAACTGGGATTATAGGTGTGCGCCACTGTGCCTTTTTTTTTTTTTAGTTTCTTTTAGAAAAAAAAAAGAAAATAGGTACACCTTGAGACCAAAAAAGTTTTAACATATTTATCTTTATACAAGAATAATTGTAAAATATAACTTTTAATATTTTTTTATGGAGAAAGGGACCCATGAAGACAAAAATGCCTCGGGCTCATGAAAGTCAGCATGAGACTGTGTGTAGGAAGGTCAGACAATGTGAGAGAAAGGGAAGTGTTAAGGGTCAGTGATCTTGATGGAACAATTATGAATCTATAGAAGAACTGAGAGAGAAAGAGACCTAGAAGAAAAAGAGATTGTGAAGAGCAAGTAAGAATGAAAGTATGCTAGATTTAGTTTTGCAGAAATGGAGAAAGTTCACAGGTGATAGGTTCCCGGATTTGTTGTGAGAGGTGAGAAAGGAGGTGTTAGTCTGAGGAAAGAAGATCAAGGAACATGGTATCAAATATGTCTGAGTAGGTCATTAGCACTGCAGTGATCTACCATGGTGGCAGGACTAGAAAGAGGACTAGGATTCCAGATGGGTCAAAGATTTATGTCTAAACATAAACACAAAAAATGAAAGTACTAGAGGAAACAAAGGCATTTGTAAAATAGAGAAAATATAAAGTATGACATAAAGCCGGGCATGGTGGCGCACGCTTGTAATCCCAGCATTCGGGAGGCAGAGACCGGAGGATCTGGGTTCGTGGCCAGCCTCAGCTACCTAGTGAGGCACTCCACAACTTAGTGAGACTCTGTTTCAAAATAAAGAATAAAAAAATAGAGCTGGGGGTATAGATCGGAGTTCAATTCCCAGTACCGCAAAAAAAAAAAAAAAAAAAAAAAAAAAAAAAAAAAAAAATTAAAAAAAAGTATGACATAAAATAGAGATAGAAAAATAAATAGATTGATAAACTAAACTAACATAAATAAAATTGTTCTATACAACAAACACTAAAATGACAATTTTACAAACTAGGGGAAAATATTGCCACTCATATTTCAGAAGAGGTTTATTTTCCTTACTTTATAAATATTTGGAACAAAATAATAGGCAAATAGGCAAAGAAGATTGCCAAGAATTCACAGAAAAGGACAGCATTAAACATTTGAAAAGATATGCCACCTCATTCAAAGTAGGAAAACTGCAAATTAAATGTTTCAATGAAATATTTTTGAGCTGTCATATTAGCAATGGTTAAAAAATTTATAAAATATTGTGATGGAAAGGATAATGGGAAGCTGGCTTTTTCAAACATAGTTAATGGGTGTTTAAATTAGCGCAAAGCCTGTGGAGAGCAATTTTTTCATTATCTACCAAAGCTTTAAAAAGCAAATAATTTTTGGCCTAGCAATCTCAGTACTAAGAAATGATGCTACAAATAACTTGCTATAGAAGCCTTGTTTTCAGTAACAGAAGACTAGAAGGACCAGAATGGATTTAAGTGTTTGTCAGTAAGACACACATTAAATAAACTATTGAACAACCATGCAAACTACTATGTAGTCACGTTTTTAAAAAGGAAAATTTGTAGTACTGACAAGAAAAATTCTTAAAAATATTTTATTAAGCAGAAAGAAAAGGGTGTGTGTGTGTGTGTGTGTGTGTGTGTGTGTGTGTGTGCCCACACGCATGCACGTGTGCGCTGGGGGGGTTCTGGGGATTGAACTCAGGAGTATTCTACCTCTGAGCTGCATCCCCAGCCCTATTTTATTTATTTATTTATTTATTTATTTATTTATTTATTTATTTATTTTGCGGTACTGAGGATTGAACTCAGGGGCGCTCTACCTCCGAGCTACACCCCCAGCCCTATTTTTTATTCTTTATTTTGAAACCGGGTCTCGCTAAGTTGCGGAGTGCCTCACTAGGTAGCTGAGGCTGCCCATGAACCCGGATCCTCCGGTCTCAGCCTCCCAAATGCTGGGATTACAAGCGTGCGCCACCACGCCCAGCTATTTTTTTATTTTTAAACAGGTTCTTACTAAGTTGCAGAGGGCCTTACTAAGTTGCTGAGGCTGGTCTTGAACCTGCGATCCTCCTGTCTCAGCCTCCAGAGTATTGGGATTACATGTGTGCTCCACCATGCCCAGCTGAAAGGAAAGGTTTTGAAAAAACATATAAGCATATATAATGTCCTACCATTTTTATGTCTTTAAGAAAAAATATAAATATGCATGTGATTATATTTGCATAAAGTATCTCTGGAAAGATAATCCAAAAATTATGGATAATAGCTGCTTCCAGAAAGGAGTACTGCAGAACTAGAAGACTTGGAGAAAAACAATTTCCATTTCATATTCTTTTTTATGAGGAACCACTTGTCACAGTACTTAAAGACAGCAGAAATGACCACACTGGTCAGGGTAGCACTGTTAGATTTGTGTGTTATCCAACTTGAAAGAAGAGGGCTTTGGGGATATGATTGGGAGTCAAGGTTTAACAACAACCATGATGGTCTCATTGACTATTACCTCCTGGACCAGAGATAGAGGTAAGAATGACCAACTGCTTTAGAGAAAACTGCCTCAGGAGTGGTGACGTCAAGGAAAAGTTAAGTTCTCATTAAGGAAAGAACATAGTGAATTCTTCGATCAAATTAAGGATATTGTAGAGAATAGAATAAAATTTCCATAGAACAGTAAAAAGGGTTTTGAGATAGGTCAGCAGTGGGAAGCAATGAGAAGATGACTCAGAGAAAGAAATCATAGGGCAAGATGGGGGGGGGGTGAAGAGATGCCTGAAGAGCCTGCATTCCAGGCTTGAGGGTGACAGCGATGAGAGGCATGAGAGCAACTGACAGCTAATAAGGGTCTGTGTTTTCTTCAGTGTCAGCTTAGGCTCAGGTCCCAAGTGACCAATGGCATTGGTCTGTGGCGCTGAGATTGGCACTGGCTAGAGCCCGTGTGCTGTCAACTGTTTTCACTGTGGCATGTGTTTTGACTCTTTGTACAATGCTCTAGTAGAAAGAAGGTAAAAAATGTATTTCTGAATAGCCACACAATTCAATTCTAAGTGTAGTGTTTGCCACCTACATGGAGGGCCTTGCCATCTTCCTGCCTTCTTCTGAATTTTCTAGGCATACCTCAGTATCCCAGGCTATACAGTGTGGCCTGTGTATTAGAAATACAGCATCTCAGGCTCCCTCAGGCTTACTATATTAGAATCTGTATTTTAATTAATTGTGCTGGTGATTCCCATACATGTAAAGTTTGAGAAATATCTTGTGCTCATTTTCTCTAACCCATCTTCTCCGTCCTTTTTTTGGGAGGGTGAGTGGTGGGAGGAGACAGGGTGCTTACTAAGTTGCCCAGGCTGGCCTCAAACTTGTGATCCGCCTGCCTTATACTTTCCAACTCTCCAGCAGCTGGGATTAGGGATGTGCCACCAATGTCAGGCCTGGCTGCTATGAGTTTTTAATGAACAATGTTATCACATTTAAATGAAGTCTTAATCTTTTCAGAAAAAACTGTCCTTTCTTCCCTATCTCATTGAGAAATACTATCCCAGGAACTCTGGGTTACAATGTTTTAACTTCCATTATTTTCTCTACAACTGACCTTCACATGATAAAGCATATAATCTTGATTGGCTCTATAAATGTCTTTTGAATTTCTATTACTTAACAAACATAAATGGATAGATGGGCAGAAGATAGATAAATATGGATAGAAATGTATAACACATAGGCTAGGCATACATATATAATCACTTATGAGATATAAGCCAGGTATTCTTTCTAAGAGCTTTACCAATGCAATCCCATTCAAACTTGCCCTTGGAGGTTGAGAAAGTAGCTAGTTCAGTAGTAGAGAGGCTGCCCAGCCTGACTAGAGCCCTGAATTTGATCCCCAGTACTAAAAAAAAAAAAAGCAAGAAAACTTGCCTTTGTTAGACAACAGTGTCTTACAATCATATCCTCCTTTGAGAAATGGCTCTCTGCCATTTCCCAATCTCTCTGGCTGCCTGTTTACCTCTACATTCTTGCTAGCTAAGAACCATGAAGAACACCTTATGATGAAAATCTTGACTAACATTTATATAGTGTTACCTAGTTTACAAAGTATTTTCACATAGATCATCTTATTTAACAATCACAACTATGAACATGGGCCATTTGCATCTTCATTTTATAAATAAATAAAATAGAATTATAGGTATTTATATGATTTGTTTGATACCATTAGCTGACTCTTTATACTTCTGTTTAGCTTTATCTTTCTAAAGCAGAGTCTCTTCTTCACAAAACAAAACAAAAATTAATGTCTTCTAATTACCTACAGAATGATGCAACCTGCCTTTCTAGTTTTAACTCCTCCACATCCTATTCCACAATTACTCACCCTCCCCAGAATGTACCAGTGCTTTCCCAATCTGCTTTTGTTCACACTGTTCCCACCACCTACAGTATCCTTCTTCCAACCATTATCCCATAAAGCTGTACCTGTCAGTCACTCACGTCCCTGGCTCAAACAGCCTTGCCTCCAGGAAGCCCCTTTCTGACCAGCTATGACAGGCCTAATGAATACAGCTTTTCTCTCTTATGAGAACAAGTATTGCTTCTGGAGTCCAAGTACCTGAGCTGCAGCCCTGGCTATGCCATTTATGAGCCTTGGGCTTCAGTTCCTATCAGTAAAATGTGGATGATAATAGTACCTAGCTCATCAACTTATGATGAAATGTCAAGCACAGTAGCAGAAAATCTACAGTAGTGACCAAAACGGTGGTTTCTGCAGCTGTGCACCTTCATTTCAGAGGGTGAAATGAATAATAGCGGAGTAAAAGTAAATGCTGACCTATAATGTCTTATCTTATTTAAAGGCCGTCTGAGAAGTTAAGAATGAGCATGATCTGGTTCATTCAATCTACTGGAAGAATTGTGTCCCAGGAGGAGCAAAAATCATGGGGAAAAGACTGGAAGAATAAAAGAAGCAAATGTGTTTGAGGAACTGCCATGTCAGAAGCACAAGAGCCAGGTGTGGTAGAGTACACCTGTAATCCCAGTACTTGGGAGGCTGAGACAAGGAGGATAGTAGGTTCATGGACAACTTCAGCAACTTAGTGAGTCCCTACTTCTAATAAAAAATAAAATAGGTCTTGGGGTATAACTTGGAGGTAGAATGCCCCTGGGTTAAATATCCACCAAAAAAGAGGGGCAGGGCGCCAGGCACTTCACAAATGATGGCAAAAGATTTAACTGAATTTGTGTTATAACAGGAAGTACTGAAACATTTTAAGCAGATAAATAATGGGGTCATAGAAAGAGAGGGAGGGAGGAAGGGAGGGATAGAGGTTTGAAGAGAGGGAGGGATGGATGGTGGGTGGGCAGGCAGGCAGGCAGGCAGGCAGGCTCACTCTGATATTTATAGAAATGAAATAACTGGGGCTAGGTATTTAAACAGCTCAGTGGTAGAGCTATTGCCTAGCATGTACAAGGCCCTCGGTTTGGTCCCCAGCACTACAACAAGAAAAAAAAAAAAAAAAAAGAAAGAAAATAAATAACTGTGCCAGCATACAGGCAGGTAAGAAAATTACAGGCAAATTATATCTTCCAAAGATACCACCAGCATTATTATAACCCAGCCTACATGCTCTTCTTACAATATGATGTTGGCATTCTAATGTCAATCCATGGGGGTCTAGGTCCCCTCCTTGTAGGTCTGATTACAGTATAAATGATACCATATGAATTCCCAAGCTAATTCATAAAAGGCAACTTAGCCACCATGATGTGTAAAAGCCAAGCCTCAATATGGAAGAATGACATGAAGCCATTCCAGTCTATGCCTCAAGCAGAAATACCAGCTAATAGGCAAAATCAACTCTGAAACTTTTAAATAGGACTGCAAATGATTCCAGCCGTCAGCCTTTAGCCATACCAGCTGAGGCAGAGTAGAGTGCTGATCTCTGCCAAAATGCAGAATTATGAACAAATTAAATGTTGTCATTGTCTTAAGTTACAAGATTTTGGGGTGATTTGTTGTACAGCATTGGATAAATTAAATAGTAACTGTTAGTATTAATATCAGGTCTGCTCTCTGTCTGTCCAATAGCCTCTCTCCTGTTTCTTCTAAAATCCAACTTCCTCTAGAGCAGCAAAATACCCAGTTATAAAAACTTATTTCCCCAGATAGTTTCCAGATAGGAGTTGGCCTATGATTAATTTCTACCTAATGAAATATAAATGCATATTTACCGGTGAGGGCTTCCAGGAAAGATATTTTATTCCTAACAAAAAGAAAACAAACTCAGTTAGTATATACCTTTTGCCTTTACCTTTCTCATGTTACTGCTCAGAAATGGAGTATGTCTGGGGCCTTCTTGCAACAATGGGGATAAAGGTCAGACTTCATAATGTGCACAGTGTGCAGGCCATGCAGTCACCTAGGTCCCTGGGCCGTGGTATGCTGTGTTATCACCATCTTGAAAGTCTTCATGCTTGAACAAGGTGCCCCCATTTTCATTTTGTACTAGGCATCAAAATTACATAGACAGTCCTGGTCCCACACTAAGAAGAACTAGAAGGTAGAAGGATCCAGTGTCCTTGAAAACTCAGTTGGAGGAGAAGCTGCAGTTGCTCTAAATTTCTGTTCTTAGGGCTTCTTGTTGTGTGAGAAAAATAATCCCCTTTCTTTCTTAAGTCACTACAGCAGAACTCAGTGTTAATGATATCCTTTCTTTAGCACCTATTCTTCCCTTCTTAGATCAGATGTATCTGTTATTGATATATTCCCTGTTAGACTACAGTAATCTGCAAAAGAGCCAAGGCATTTTTCTCTGCTCTGGGTGTTCTCCCTGGAGCTTTCAACAGAGCTTACAATCATGAATCTACTAAATAGAGGCACCAGTTTATCTCCCCTCAAGGAACTTACCATTTACCAGTGGCCTGAGATACATAAAAAGTTATTCCATGTAATGCATTAGTTAAAATAATACAGCTAACACAGCCCTTGAGGAGAGTGGGCAAAGGGACTCAGTCAATAACTATTCGATCAATATAACTATTGAACTAACTGTCCTTTCAGCTTTGCCAAAGCCCAAGAATGTGGTTTGTGCCAGCCCCTCATTATATCTCTTCATAGCTTGTTTAGAAAACCAGACCTATACATGCTTTTTTTTTTTTTTCTAAATTTGGGAAAGGATTTGCACTTGCTTCATTTTTTGTTTTCTGAATAAAGAAAAATAACCATAACTATGGAGAAATTAAAAAAAAAATCAGTGGTTTCCAGGTGCTAGGGTAAGTAAGGATGAACAGGTAGAACACAGAGGATTTTTAGGGGGGTAGAACTAGTTTGTGTTAAACTATTATGATGGATATATGCCATTATGGATTTGTCAAAACACATAGAATGTACAACACCAATAGTGAATCCAAATGTACACTACAGAGTCTGGTTGATAAGACTGTGTAAATGTAGGTTTGTCACTTATAATATACTATTCTGATGTGGGATGTTGATAGGGAAGTGGGGGAGGCATATAAGAACTCTGCATTTCCAGCTCAATTTTCCTGTGAATCTAAAACTGAGCTAAAAATAGTCTATTTTAAAATAAAATTTAAAAGAAAAATATAAAAAAGATTTTCTACAACCATCATATATCACCTTAAGTATATTTTACAAAAAGATATTTCTTATGCTAGATTTGACCATTGCGTTATTTATTTACTGTAGATAGAGTATATATTATTTGAGCAGTCACTTAATCAAAAGCAAGTGGGCAGGAGTTTCAGTGGCTTGGCATTTGACATTGGACAATTCATGTGAATGAATCTAGGACTTTGTGACACCTCTGAACCTCGTTTTCCACATTTGTAAAATTAGAGTAACAGTCTCTGTGTTGTGGAGATGTTTTGGACAGGAATAAATGAGGAAATGCATTGTGCCTTGTACACATATGCAAGTTGAATAAATCCAACCACAGGGGACTGTTACTGATACTGGCTACACATCACCTACGTTGGGTAACCACATCCCTATTTCCCACTGGGGTAGTACCACTGTGACTCTTAGACCTTCTGATTTTGTTAGCTCCGCCTCTACCCCAATTCCTGGTGGCATACTGACACAGGCCTGAGCCAATCCACCTATCACACTCTCTAGGTCAGGCCAATTCACTTCAGGATAGATAAGTGGTCCAACTCAGGCAAAGAAGATGTAGCAAAACTTGCTGAGGTGAACAGGACAGAGGCAGACACTCTTTTCTGGTAGCCTTAAGGCTGAGAATATGTAAAGTCTGAAGTCATCACAAGGAGAGGAGCTGCCTAAGAACAATGCCAGAGACAGAAAAGAGCAAGAGAGCATGGGAGAGAGAAGCTAGATTCTGATGGCATCACCCTAGTCCCTGTGGCTGATTTTCAATACCATGATCAAATAAAACCCCTTTTTATTTTAGCCAGTGTGAGTTGAGTTTTCTATCCAAATCAAGAAGAGTTCTAAGTCACTCAGCTATTATTATTGATGAAAAATGTTATTAAACTATAATATACATCAAAACTGAAGAAACTGAGATATATTTTAATTACCCATAGTTATACCAGCTTGACAACTATTTTTTGCAGTTTGCATATTACCTTAGAAAAGTAGAGATGGAAGTGAATTCCTTAACCTGAGAAGAGGCATATGTGAAAATGCTACAGATAGTGAATGGTAAAAGACTGAATATTTCCCACCCTTTGTAAGATGGAGAACAAGGTCAAGGGTGTTATATTAATCAGGGTTCTCCATGATACGTGTGTGTGTGTGTGTGTGTGTGTGTGTGTGTGTGTGTAAAGGGAGGGAGAGGGAGAGGGGGAGAGAGGGAGAGGAGGGAGAGGGAG
>PVLC010017321.1:0-11569 GCA_004027655.1 Graphiurus murinus
TCTCTCTCTCTCTCTCTCTCTCTCTCTCTCTCTCTCTCTCTCTCTCTCCCCCTTCCTTTTCCCTTTTTCTCCTTTCTTCCATTCTTTCCCTCCTGTATTTTTTCCACTAATAATTTTATATTGATTGCATGTTTAAGGGATACTACTTTGAATACATTAAGTTCCATAATGTCTCATTAAAATTAATCTTATCAGTATTTTTTTGTTTTGTTTTACTTATTGAATGTGGCTCTTAGAAGATGTAAATGCACACAGGCAGCCCGTGTTGCTTTTCTGTGGCCCAGTGCTGCCGCAGGACCTCATGGTCCCTCCACAACAATGTTCCAGCCTGGTTTAAGATGGTCAATCAGTGAGCTAAGATAATCCCTTGGAAAGAGATTCTAATTTAAATGTCCCCGTAATCAAGGAGGGGAGTAAAAGATTTCCAAAGAGGCTGAGTCTCCTTTCTAACCTGTAAGTCAGTAGAGTCCTCTCCTTGGAAGTGTTGCTAAGAATAGGTGAACCTTGGGTTTCCTTCCATGTGTGCTATATAGAATAAAGATAATCTTTTCCGTCTAAGTAGCAAATTACATAGAGGTGTATTCCTTTCCTTTTTGTAACTGTAGCTTAGGTATTCATTTTGTAACTGTAGCCTAGGTATCTACTTTGTAACTTGTGGATATTTGTCTGTATGCTCCACTTGCAGACTCTTCTCAAATGTCAACCATCTTAGTTCATAGGACTTCTGGTTAACCAGACTCTCCCAGAGTCTTAAACTTTGTTTCAAAACCCCTGCCTGTCCTAGAAGTAAGCCAATCAATGTAGAGTTGTACTTAAACTGTTTCTTTGTCAAAACTTTATTTCAGAATTTCTGTCTTAGAGAATAGCCAGTCCTGCAGAATTGTGAACCCAAACCCTCACCAATCAGGGCAGGGGCCTTGGTATACTTGTTTATCAGTCATTTTGTGGTTGCATGCCCTTTTGTAGAAGTAAATTGCCTTGACAAGTTACTTTTGATTTCATGAGTTTTTATTTGCAGCTTCCCTACAATCCGTTTCTAATAGTGCCTCCTTTGAACTATTTTGGTCAGAAAATATGGTCACAAAAAGCTTGCCCCATCCCAATTAATAGCATCTGTTATTACTTACTGGACGGAACCCTGAAGAAGTCATTTATCTGCGCAACATTTAATCCTTGGCAGGCCTGCCCACTGAATTATGTTTAAGTATCTCATAAAATAAGGCCATATTCTCAGTTTATGTTGCTGTAAGATTATCTTTAAACTATCATAGAGATTCTTTGTCTTGACACTAAAACTACCATTTTAATACAATTCCTTAAATTTCAGCAAATCGCCATAGCTCAATAGAGTGATAACTTATGTTTTATTGTGTTCCATTTTGTTGTGCTGGGGATAGAACCCAGGAATTTGTACATACTAGTTAACTGCCCTACTACTGAGGTACACCCCTAGCCCAGAGTAATAGCTTTTAACTGGTAAAGTAATCTGACCACTCTGTGCTAACTTCCAACAGCACAGTTACTATCTCACCAGATTAGTGCCTCACCTGTTTTCTTTCTTTCTTTTTTTGTGGCACTGGGGATTGAACCCAGAGGCATTCTACCTCTGAGCTACACACCCAGCCCAATTTTATTTCTTATTTGGAAACAAGGTCTCACTAGGTTGAAGAGAGTCTCACTGCTTGCTGAGGCTGTCCTCGAACCTGTGATCCTCCTGTGCAGCCTCTCAAGTACTGGGATTACACACCCAGCTCTCTCTTGCCTGTTTTTTAAAGACCTTTTGAGAACCCAGCATGGTGACCTGTGCCTGTAATCCTGGTAAACTGAGACAGGGGGATCACAGGTTGGAGGACAGCCTCAGCAATTTGGTGAGACCTTGTTTAAAAAAATAATAATAATAATTTAAAAAGTGCTGGGGGTATAGCTTGGAGGTAGAATGCCTCAGGGTTCAATCCCCAGTAATAAACAAAAAGCAAAAACCAAAACACACACATACACACACACACACACACACACACACACCAGAAGCCTTGCACTTGTTTTTAATTTGGGAAGTATATACAAAGAAGTGAGATTGCTGAGTCATGTGGCAATTTTATGTATAACTTACTGAGGAATCAGCAATAAATTGTGCATCTTTTAAAACATCTTCTATGAGCCAGGCGTGGTGGCTCACGCTTGTAATCCCTGTACTTGGGAGGCTGAGACAGGAGGACCCGGGTTCGTGGCCAGCCTCAGCTACTTAGTGAGGCTCTCCGCAACTTAGTGAGACCCTGTTTCAAAATAAAGAATAAAAAATAGGACTGGGTGTAGCTCAGAGATAGAATACCCCTGGGTTCAATCCCCAGTACCAAAAAAGAAAAAAAATCTCCTCTATGAAGATTTTTTTTTTTTTTTTTTTGGTACTGGGAATTGAGCCCAGAGCATTCCAGCTCTGAGCTATATCCCTAGACCTATTTTATTTTTTTTTTTTTTGTCTTGAAACAGACTTGCTAAATTTCTGAGGGTCTGTCTAAATTACTGAGGCGGGCCTCAAACTTGCTATCCTTCTGTTTCAGCCTCCCAAAGATTGGGATTCCAGGCATGTACCACCTTCTTAAACTGTCTTTTCCCCTTCCACCCAAGTTATCTTTCCTCCCACATATTGCTACTGTTTCCAATTTAGACATCACTCCTAGCACTTGAACTTGAGCTTCATAACTTTTTATTACTTGCCTCTTATCAGTAGATTATAAACTCCTAAAGAACAGAATCCAAGCCCTTTTTTTTTTTTTTTTTAACTTGGACACCATTTATCTTTGGTGAATGATAACCTCTCAATACTTCTTTGCTGGGCAAAATCACAAAAGACTATTTCTGGGTATAGAAAAGACTCAGCTTATAATCCCAGCATTTGAGAGGCTGAGACCGGAGGATCTGGGTTCGAGGCCAGCCTCAGAAACCTAGTGAGGCACTCGCAACTTAGTGAGACCCGGTTTCAAAATAAAGAATAAAAAATAGGGCTGGGGGTATAGCTCGGAGGTAGAATGCCCCTGAGTTCAATCCCCAGTACCGCAAAAAAAAAAAAAAAAAAAGAAAGAAAAGACTCAGCTTCAAAGAGTGGAGACTTTCATTTGGGGAACCACAAACTCGAGATGCTATAAAGTGGTAATTGCTGTTTTTAATTGTAATTGCTGAGGCTATGCTGGCACACCAAGGGTGCTATCATATTTATGTAGGCAAAGAAGAGAGGGAGCCTATATATGGGCAGGGAAGAAGGGGATGAATTTTATATGCTGCAGCTTTTTGACAGCTATATTTGCAGCATCTATCAGTGAAGCGACCTCAACCAGTGTGGGAAAAAATTCTCAGAATTCTCATCTTTGAACAAGTGTGAGTTGCTAGACACCAGGCTTCTATGCTGATACCTGAAAATGCTGCATTTTGTAAGCCATGGTTCTGCCTAGAGAGACTAGACATTTTTGGCAATCTTGCAAAATCACAAGAGTTTTAATTAAATTGCTTTCAACATAGCTTTACTTAATGAGTCGCAGGACAAAATGTTGAATTAACACAAAGCATTTCCTAATGGAGTGAAAACGAATGGGAGGTGGCTTCTGTTGCAAGCTTCCTGTAATTGCAAACACCAATCAGAGGTGCCTGCCAGGGCTCCCCAGTGGAATCTTTTTTGTCTCTGAGTCAGCATACAATATCAAATGTTGAAAAAGAGCTGGCTTTCCAAGTACAAAATCGTTGAGGGTCAGACAGAGATGTATAAACCACCATTTGCTTGCTAAGAGCTTATAATCTATCTGTAAAGGTGAGAAATGGGCACTTCTAGGATCATTTTAAACTTAGGTAAAATGCATGATTGCTAAAAGAATAGTATAAGCAATTGATGGCATTAGCTGGGGTGCAGGGCTTGGTGGGAGGAGAGATGCTGCCTGATCAGGCCCTTTAAGGTGGACAAACACCTTCAGACAAGCAGAGAGCGTCGAGTTCCAAGTGAAGAGCGTGGTGCCTGACAAGGGCGTGCAAAGGTTAAAGACCATCAAGGAAACTAATCTGAATGAAGCAGGATGTTCAGGCAATACGTAGCTACAAGAATGGCATGGGTAAATTGGGAGGCAGGCTGAAAAGCGCATAGAAGATAAAAATAAATTTAGACCTTAATCCGGTAGGGAGAGAGAAGCCATTTGGGTTTCTGAGCTGGAGAGTGACATGTTGACAGTTATGTTTATGGAAAAAAATCATCAACAAGGTATTAGAGATGGGCTTAAAGGAAGAAAATAATGAACAAGGGAAATAAGCAAAGAGACTTTTGAAATAATTCAGCTGGGAACAGGGAGCTTGAAGTGGTGCAGTATTAATAAGGGATACAAAGAAAGGTACCGGTGAGGGCAGGGTCAGTAGATAAATCTGGGCTTTCTTTAGTTTTAGATATTTATTTATTTATTTATTTATTTATTTATTTATTTATTTATTTATGGTACTGGGGATTGAACCCAAGGGCATTCTACCTCTGAGCTACACCTCCAACCTTATTTTATTTTTTTATTTTGAAACAAGGTCTTGTTAAGATGCCAAGGCTGGCCTGGAACCTGCATTCCTCCTGTCTCTCAACCTCCCAAGAGATAGATATAAGTGTTGATTTTTATTTTTAATTTATGTATTTCTGCTTCATGTTCTCCAGATGCCGTTCTGTTGAACATCAGAACCCCCTTAGCTGGCCTCAGGTAGCTGAGTGATGTTCAAGAGCAGGACCACTCTCCATCTTGGTCTTGGCTGCAGGTCTCAGGTGGGTCCTAAGCACTGTCTGGCAACAGGAGTGTGTGCCTCTGGTGAGTCCACAGGAGGGGCAGCTCTGTGTGCGCAAGGACCTCTGCTCTGTTCTCTGGTCTATCCCAAGAGCCTAGAACAGTGCCTGCCAGGCAGCCTGGGCAGCGAATGTTATTCACAAATCACTCACACTCTCTCCCTCCTCCGACTTCAAACCTTTCCATCACAATTCACACTCAGCTGTCAACCTTGCTATTCATTTCACTGAGAAAATGGAATTACCCTGGAGAGCATCCACTTATGCCCCCAGACAAGACAACTAGCCCCCCTGCACCCTTGCCCACATTGACTCCTTTTCACTTATCCCTAAGGACAGCTGGTTCTGACTTCTTTCTAAGGCTAACCCTCCCAGTTGTCGAGTGGATCCACCCCCTCCTGCCTGTTGAATGACCCTCCACCACCACCACTCTCTCATATCACCACTTTTCCCCCTGAAGTGGACATTTCCCATCAGCACACAGGTAGGTTTGGAGGAAGCCCTGAGACAGAAAAGCCATGAGGGGCTCAGTCACATCCTGAGGTAGAGTTCTGGAAAGCTGCACATACCTGTCCACCAAGCTGCCTTTAGGTGGGCTGCAGCCCCCACCCCGAAGCCTCTGCTGGAGTTGATCACAGTTTTCCCAGTGTGTAATTCATGCCTGAAAATTAGGAGGTGCTTGTTGTGCAACTTGCCAAGGCTGGGAAGTTGGGGATTCAATCTGGTCTGTCTGAAAAAGAAGCCAGGCATTGAAGGCAGGTGAGACATGGCTTTCTTCCAGCTGCAGCAGGCTAAAACAGGAGGCCTCAGGGTGGCCAACTGGGTACAGGGGAGCTCTACGTGGAGACTTCCCCATAGCACATCTGCTTATCTGTGCATTTGCCTATCTGCATTCCACGCACTGGACTGTCTCAGTCCAGTTTATATACCAAATAGCCAGGGCACAGAGTTACAGAAGACAACATGGCCTCCTCAAGGATATGCTAACCGTGTCCTTCACCAGAGGAGGGGAGGAAGCCTAACACACCATGTTCTAACTGTCCCCACAGTGCCCAATAAACATTCACTGAAGAATGAACATCTGCCATGTTAAACTGTCCCTCCCTTGACTCCACAACCCTGCCAATTGCCATCCCATCTCTCTGCACTCTTCCTAGCAAAATCTGCAAGAGCATTGCTTATATGCTCATTGTCTTCTAGCCCTCTTAGTCTCTCTTGATTTCACCCCAGCTCCACTTTTCCCACTACCATTGGGCTGGAACTGCTCTTTTGAGTTCACCAGCAACCTCCATTTTGCCAAATCGAATTCTTAGGTCTTTTTTTTTTTTTTTTGGTGGTTCTGGGGATTGAACTCAGGGGCATTCTACCTCCGAGCTATAACCCCAGCCCTATTTTTTATTCTTTATTTTGAAACCGGGTCTCACTAAGTTGCGGAGTGCCTCACTAGGTAGCTGAGGCTGGCCGTGAACCCGGATCCTCCCGTCTCAGCCTCCCAAATGCTGGGATTACAAGCGTGCGCCACCACGCCTGGCTTCTTAGGTCTTTTAAGCACCATTTGATGGGTGAATTTTCCCTGACTGCCCCTCCATCCCTATTGTGTTTGCTGGCTCCTATTTAGTTCTAGCTGCAATCTTTCCGTGTCTGCTCTCACACATGTTTACATGTTTCCTAGCTCATTTACTCTTTTTTTTTTTTTTTTTGCAGTACTGGGGCTTGAACTCAGGGGCATTCTGCCTCCGAGCTATACCCCCAGTCCTATTTTTTATTCTTTATTTTGAAACAGGGTCTCACTAAGTTGCGGAATGCCTTGCTAGGTAGCTGAGGCTGGCCGCAAACCCGGATCTTCCGGTCTCAGCCTCCCGAATGCTAGGATTACAAGCGTGCGCCACCATGCCTGGCTCATTTACTCTTATATTTCATGTCCTATCTATATACTGACGACTCTCAAACTTATATCCAGGCCCTGAATTCAATACTCATGAATCCAACATCTCCTCATGGATTTTGAAATTTCAGGTGCAAGGACAGGGAATGTGACTCAGTAGTAGATTGCTTGCCTACTATGGATGAGGCCCTAGGTTTGATCCCTAGCACTGCAAAAAACAAAGCATAACAAAAATTTCAGGTGCATAGAAACTTTAGTTGATGATAGGCTTTTTGGCAATGCTTGGCTCTCTTTTAATTAAATTATTTGTTTGTTGTTTAAAATAATATTTTAAAATACCTATGAACCTGTTCCCCAAAATAGAAAATAGAACAAAGACACAGGCTCTACATGAACTGACTCACTAGGTCCTTATTGGCTACTATCCTCTACTCTTTCTTTAGCCTAAAGTCTTTGAAGTTGCTCTTCTAATGCCCAAAGGACTCTTTTCCTTGTCTCTCATTCGATTCAGCTGTTACTCATTAGTGAAGCCTCTTCTGCCTCTTTATTACAAACAGGCTTCTTGCCGGACATGGTGGCACATACTTATAATACCAGCACTTGGGAAGCTGTAACTGGAGGATTGCAGGTTCAAAGGCAACCTTAGCAACTGAGAAAGACCCTCAGCAACTTAGTGAGGCTCTATTTTAAAATTTAAAAAGGGCCGAGGGTGTAGCTCAGAGGTAGAATGTCCCTGGGTTCAATCTTCACTACCAAAACCAAAAATAGGCCTTCCTCACCCAGCTGTGTGACAGTGGGCCCAACCTACCCTGGGGACAGTGCCAGGTGGGCAGTTTGACTAGGGCGGTACACCTGTCAAACAGGAAAGCCAGCACAGGAAAGCAGAAATCTCCTGTGGAACAGAAGGCCAAAAGCTCACTGGGTCTTGATTTTCGGTATGAATACAGACTGTGAAAGCAGGGCCTCGTGATCCCTCTGACTTTCTGGGTTTGAAGCAGGAAGTGTCAGAAAAGTTACCACAGGGCTGACTGGCTTACAGCAGCCAGGCATTCAGGCATTCACAGCCTACACTGCTGTCCCTTTCTGACCTAGCTGTCAGCTCTGCCCATCAGTGTGAAGCAGAATCGCCAAGCACTGCACTGATTGTGTGCCTAGTGACAGGAAATGTGAGCTGGGTTTAGACTGTCATGAGACAGGACTTTATTTGGCTTTCCCTGCTTTGACAAAGATAATAATGACGATGACAGCAACAACAATAATATAATCCTTGTATACATAATGAGATTGGAGAATTTTAGTATTTTTCCTCCAAATATTGTAAAACCATGGACAATTTCGTTACTTTTTCAATATAGCTATTACATATAGGGCACATCTGTTCTGATGCAGTGCTAAGTGACTCTTCAAGAAAATGAAAAAAACTGTGAATCTCAGTACTTTCCCCCTTCAGCCCAGTGTCTGGTTATTTAAATAATATATGTGTATAGTATTTACACACACATATATTTGTATATATATACATATATATACACATATATATGTATGTATATATATATGTGTGTGTATATAATAAAAAAAAACTTAAAAAAAAAAGAATAGCATTCCTCCCAACTTTCCAACTCTCTTATTCTGTCCATAACCCCTGATGAACTGTCATGTGTATTTGTAGACAGACAATAGTCTGTCTCCTCTCAGTAGCTTGAGTCCTCCATAGGGGCAGGGCCCTGGTTTTGTTCTCCACTCTAACTCCATAACCTAGAACAGAATTTAGTACATAGTAGGCACTTGTTGCAGGTTAGGATCTCTGGGAAGCACACTGTGAGATGGAGTTTGGTGTGTATAACTTCTAGAAAGTGCTCTTGGAATCAACAGCTATTAAAAGGAATAGAATGCTACGTGTGGTGGCATGTGCTTGTAATCCCAGTACTTGGGAGGCTCAAGGATCTAAGGTTCGAAGGCAGCCTCAGCAATTTAATGAGCCCCTCAGCAACTTAGCAAACCCCTGTTTAAAAAAAAAAAGAATGAAAAAGGATTGGGCAGAGGAAGAAGTTGGGCTATGATACAGTCTTGATGAAGGCCTCAGCCAATCCCATAGGAAGCTCTGAAGCTGGGATGGACCTTCAGATTTGTACCAAGTTGGGGTGACAGGTCTGGACCTTCATCAGGGGGATGACTTTGGAGGAGGGGCTCTCTCTTAGTAAGCAGC
Source organism: Graphiurus murinus (assembly GCA_004027655.1). Classification (NCBI taxonomy): domain Eukaryota; kingdom Metazoa; phylum Chordata; class Mammalia; order Rodentia; family Gliridae; genus Graphiurus; species Graphiurus murinus. The sequence goes on from PVLC010017321.1 coordinate 8,887, forward strand.
TGTGCAATGGGCTGATGGGGTTTCCTTCCAGCAGCACTCCCAGGAGTTGAGGAAATAACTCCCTTATTTCTGAAGGGGAGTCTGAGTAACACATCCCAGTGCCACCAAAGTACCCAATGAAGTACTTGAATGAAGGAACTTACAGAGATCCAAAACAGGACAGATGAGGTGAATGCTCATGAAATGCAAAAGAGAAGGCAAAGCAGAATCCAGTCAGTGCATTCTCATGGCCAAAGGCCTCATCTGCTCAGTCATCCAGAGCTGACTGTAAACAAAGCCCTGTGCTAGGTGTTAGAAGAGATATGACATGACAGACAGCCCCGACCTCAAGAAAGAGAATGAAACATAGCTCAGACATCCATGGTACAAGGCAGCGTGTTACAACTCACAGGTGTAGAAATGAGAGCTTGTAGGGGGGAAAGAAGAAGAATCTCCCAGCAAGGGGAACAGGGTGAAGGGCTGGGGAAGGCACATGGAGGCTTTGCGAGCCTTGCAGGAAGGCTAAGACTTTGCTGGGCAAAAGAGGAGGAAAGGCAGCTGGCAGGCAAAGCGGCATTAGATCAAAGGCTCAGATGGAGGAAGTCCCAAGCCATGGGGCCAATAATCTGCTCTGTGCTCTGATATGTGGAGGTTGGAGGCTTCATTTCACATGAATCCCTGGAAAGCAGTACAAACAACCTGTGTGTTCCCAAGTCAAATCCTGAAAGAGGCTTTCCTATTTGCCTGCTAACTCTATCAGCCTCAGGGGCTAATTTTCAGGAGTTCTATGTGACTTGTTCTACTTTTAAAACTCTAATGAGCCAGTAAATCCAATCATCCAAACTATACTCCATTGTATTTGGGAAACAGAGTGCAATATATACAGAAAAGACCATACCGTTCTGATGAAAAATGAAAGATGTGGTAGCCAAGTCTGATTTAAGAAGTTTAGAATCAAATAAATTGTCATAAGTCTCATCAGTAGGGTAACCTGACAGATGAAGGAAACTGAGGCATAGAAAGAGGAAGGGGCTTCTTCAAGGTCACACAGCACATCAGTTTCAGAGGAAACACACAGCCTCCACATCCCATAGGTGACCGCCTAAGTCTTTGGCTGGCACCCTATACGATGCATGCCACTCTCCTTCTTTAATTAGTAGCGACAAGAGCCACTGGCCAACACATTTTCTGGGTCAAGTGGCAGCTCTTTTTTAATTGTAGTGACCAGAAAGAGGAATGACAGCAGTTGAGTTACTTTGGAGTCTGTTTTCCTGCAGCTCCTGAATGGCAAGCCAAGAAATAAACTATGGGCTGTATTGTTGGGGTAAAAGAATGATTTACAAGGCCCTGGCAGAGGGTCACCAGGCTTGGCTCTGATGGAAAAAAGAAAATACTCTAAGGCTGCAATTTCAGAGAGTGACAAATACAGTAGTCATTTGAAACCATGGCTGAAGCTTGAAGTTCCCACTGGCTTTGTGTTTTCCCACCAGTTAATTAATTTCTCTTTGCTCAACCCAATCAAATGAATAGCAACTTCCTGGTATGTTTCTAAAAGGATCTCTCCCCAACCCCCTACTAGAAATGAACTGGGTGTTTCTTAAGGACCTCGATGTCTTTGATTGTTCATTGGCAACCTCAGACTCCAGCTTGGAATGTGTGGGTGATCTTGTGACCAGAAGGGACTAAGAGGTCTGGATGCCAACAAAGGTTATTGCAGTATTTGACATCTTGGAATCAGATGCATGATGGGAAATGACACCATTAGAAATTAGGCCTGGAAGATTCAAAAGGCCCATATATGCAATTATACAACATATTCTCTCTGGACTCAAGAAACCTAAAGGCAGGTAAATTTTGTTATTAATTCCCAATTGGTGACTTTTTTTATTGGTGCATTGTAATGATACATCATGATGAAGTTCAGAGTGATAGAGGCATACGGGGACACCACACGGCATTCTGATTTGCACTGATAAATTTGTGTATATACATCACTTTTTTGTGTGTTTTTGTGTACTGTGGATTGAACCCACGGGCATTCTATCTTTGAGCTACAACCCCAGCCTTATTTTTTATTCCTTATTTTGAAACAGGGTCTAACTAAGTTGCAGAGGGCCTCACTAAGTTGCTGAGGCTGGCTGTGAACCTATGATCCTCCTGCCTCAGCCTCCGGGATTACAAGCGTGCACCACCATGCTCAGCTTATATATCACTTTTAACCAAGGCTCAATTTTTCTCAGTAGCAGGGTAAAATCCCTGGGTGTGAGCCACTTGAATCTTTTATTTGGTCTCAGTGTAGAAAGTCCCAAGCCATGGGGCCAATAATCTGCTCTGTGCTCTGATATGTGAAGGTAATAAAATTTTATTTTGTATATGGGAATTCAAGTGGTTTAAGTTAGGCCTAAAAGTTCTGGCAGGACCCATATACATAAAGCTACTCTGTTGATACCTATTATTCTGTTTGTTGAAATCTTCTATAATATCTGGTTTCAAAATAAAACTTGTTTGGGTTGGAACTTTATAGAATTACATTCAGTTTCAAGTACCATAATTGAGAGATAAATTCAGCTAGTGTTAGACCTCACAGACACAGTTACATGACCATCATGGTTGTGCATGAGACCTAAGTAGATGCTGGTGGCCTGCTACTAGGTAGTTAGATAATTAATAAAAGTATTTTAGTTTTCCTAAAAATCTTTGGCTT
>PVLC010017321.1:11669-34050 GCA_004027655.1 Graphiurus murinus
AAAAAAAAAAAAAACAAAAAAACAAAAAAAATCTTTGGCTTGCCACTCCCTACAGGTCAAACTTTAGAGGCTAGAGTTTTAACATATCATTCATCAGTCTCTCTAGCTGCTATCTTCTCTGGCATTCTCTTCTTTTACCCAACTTTTGTTAAATGGTCTAGTAAAAGGAAGACTAACCAGGCCTGTAACTAGCATCTGGTTCATGTGCTCGTTACCTGGTCCCATGTTCTCCACATGGCTGTAAACCAGCTCAGTTTAATCATTTCCTAATGTTCAGACTCAACCAAGATGTGTCCTGCTGGTGGTGACGGCGATGGTGTGTGTCTGTGGGTGACATGTATTGTCTTGCTTCATACTAAAAGCAACCATATTCGCTTATACTCTACAGATGAGAAAATAAGAGGATGCAGTGAATAGCAACTCCTACATCTCAGTGTCTTCAACAAGAAAAGATTTTTTTTAAGCTCATGTTACATACTCATCGTGGTTCAGCATAAGCTCCATTCCATGTCAACTTTGCTGCAAGACCCAGGCTGATGATTCACTCTTCCGAACACTGACTTTGTTGTTTTCTTCGTGGCAGAGAAAGAGTGAGAGCGCTTCCTGGGGCCCTTTTTATGAGGCACTATCCTATTCCTCATCATCTCTCCAAATACTTCATCACCTTCCAAAGGTCCTACCCCAATTCCATCACATTAAGGGTTAAGGGATTTCAACATATGGGGAGCTGGGAGTGTAGCTCAGCGGTAGAATGCTTGCCTAGCATGTACATGGCTCTGATTTCAATCACTCGATTCACAAAGGAAAAAAAAAAAAAGACTTCAACATATAAATGTGTGTATGTGGGAGGGGTAACACACAAATATTAAGTCCATTGCACCCACCAAAAAGATATATCGAAGTCCTAACTATCACCCTCCTCAGGGCCTTAGAATATGGCCTTATTTGAAGATAGTATCTGGTGTCATTACTAGAAGTAACCAAGTTGCAATGCAATCATTTGGATGGATGATTGGCTTGTTTGTTTGTTTGTTTATGGTACTGGGGGTTGAACCCAGGGGAATTCTACCTCTGAACCACACCCCCAGCCCTTTGTATTTTTTGTTTTGAAACAGGGTTTCCAAAAGTCTCACTAACTAACTGAGTCTGGTCTTGAACCTGCAATCCTCCTGTCTCAGCCTCCCCAGTGCTGGGATTACAGGTATGCACCACCATGCTCAGCTTGGTATCTTTTATAAAAAGGGAAAATTTGAACATGAAGACAGACAGAGGGGGAAGATGATGTGAAAAGACAGAGAGAAGATGAATGTCTATAAACCAAAGTGAGAAGCCTGGAATGGATTAATTCCCCACTGCCCTCTGAAGGGACAAACAAAGGAATGCCTTGGTTTTGAGCATCCAGTCTCCAAAAGTGCACACCAATAAATGTCTGCGGTTGAAACCAGCTGTTCTGTGGTACCTTGTTACAGCAGTCCTAGCAAAAACTAACAATACAGGGACTGTCTCTGATTGCATGATAAGGGGATGCCTGGTTGCTATTTAAACAGGAATTCTGGAACCACACTCAGACCAATGGGAAAGAGACCCAGAATCAATTAGCAATGTCTTCCATGATTATGAAGTGGGGGTTGTACTGAATTTAGAGTCAGCTGACCAGGGATCGCATCCATGCTGCAGCGCATTCTGACTTAGCAACAACAGTAGAGGTTACACAAATTTGCGAAATGATGAACCCCTGGGCAGGGCTGCCAGAAACCTATGCCTGAGGGCTTTGGGCTGAGAGATGGGGGGAGGGATGGAGAGAAGGCATGGCTCGTGTCTAAAATACTGACCAGTGATGAAGCAATCAGCACTCCCTAAGACAGCACCAGTAAATATCAGAAGAACGTCAAAGCCTCAGATAAAATGATAGCTCCTTGATATTTACCAGATGTCAGAATCCCTTTCTATTGGCCCTTTTGAAACTTGCTGTCCTCAGATTACCAGGTCTGCTCTTCCCAGCTCTGCTGAGTATTATAAGATCTCTTCTCTAAATGTGATTGGTAACAATTAATCAAGTATTTCAAAATATCCAGTATAGAGGATCTTGAATGTCCCCCAACAGAATAAATGATATATGTGTAAGATGATAGATGCCATTTACTCTGATCTGATCATGCAGTACACACTGCATACGGGTACTGAAATGTCACACTGTACCCCATGAAATGTACAATTGCTATGTTTTAATTAAAAAATAAAAACATAATTTAAAAAAATCTCTTCTCCTCTAGCAGAATATACTAAGATTCTAAAACCTTACTAACCACAAGGTATTTTTCAGAGCAGGTATTGATGACAAGGTGCAGAGATATGAGTGTGGTACTTTATTTGGACAGGTGAGGGCTCCTCTTTACTGCTTTCCTACAGGAAATGTGTGTGTGTGTGTGTGTGTGTGTGTGTGTGTGTGTGTGTGTGTGTGTGTTATTGGGGATTGAAACCAGTGAAGCTCTACCTCCAAACTACACTCCTTGCCTTTTTTTGTTTTTGTTTTTGTTTTTATTTGGAAACAGAGTTGGTTGTTGAGAGTCTCACTAGTTGCTGAGGATGTCCTAGAATCTGTGATCCTCTTCCCAAGTACTGAGATTACAGGTGCGCACCACTGCTCAGCTCCTACAGGCAAATTTAATAACAAAGTTTAAAAATTTTTTTTTCTGAGGCATCAGTGTGTGTGTGTGTGTGTGTGTGTGTGTGTGTATGTGTGTGTGTATGTATGTAACATGTCTTAGCAAACTGGGCATTCTGTGGAACACCGTTCCAATTTGGAAGGAAGATATTAGAGCTGATTTAGTAGGCCTGGGTAATAGATAGTAAGATGACATCAGAAGTGGCTTCAGGCTGGGTGTGGTGGCACACGCTTGTAATCCCAGCATTTGGGAGGCTGAGACCAGAGGATCCGGGTTCGCGGCCAGCCTCAGCTACCTAGTGAGGCACTCCGCAACTTAGTGAGACCCTGTTTCAAAATAAAGAACAAAAAATAGAGCTGGGGATGTAGCTTGGAGGTAGAATGCCCCTGAGTTCAATCCCTAGTACCGCCAAAAAAAAAAAAAAAAAAAGAAGTGGCTTCAGAAGCATGACCATCAGAGAGAAACATGGTGCAGAATAGGCAAGAGAACTGTGTATCAGTCACCTGTTGCTTATGTAACAAATCACCTCAAAACATAGTGCCTTAAAACAACAACCCTTTTATTTGTTTGTGATGATGCAGGTCAGCAATCACGGCCAGGCTCAGCTGGGTGATTATTCTCCCTACCTGAGGTCCTTCAGCTGGCAGGTGGGCTGCAGTGGGACTGGTCGCTAGGGATCCCAGCAGGATAACTCATCTTCATAGCACTCTTTCACTTGGTGGCAGAAGAGTCCTCTGTGGACACAGGCACCGCTCAAGCCTCTGCTGTGTCATGTTTGCTGATGTTCCAGTGGCTACACCCAGGGTTGGTTCAGGCAGTGAGGCCCAAAGGCATCAATAGAGAAAGGCAGGATTCCTGGGGCCCTCAGTGGACGAATCCATCACAGTTTGCATTTCTGAGAACTTTTGTGTCACATTGTGAGACTACCAAAGGTAAAGCCTTCTGATGAGCGCAGAAGTTTTTGCCTTAGAAGGTAGCTTCAATAATTAGGGAAATCTCTCTCTCTCTCTCTCTCTCTCTCTCTCTCTCTCTCTCTCTCTCTCTCTCTGTTTTTTATTAATACAGACCCATTGATAGAAACTGACATGTAAAACTTGAGGAAACTCAAATTAGTTGACCTTAAACAAATTCCTTAATCTCTGAGACAAGTTGTCATTTGCAAAACTCCTGTGACAGGGTTCTGGTAAGGATCACAGGAGCCCAGGGTCTTTTGTGGAAAGTGTAAAGACCCACACCCATGTGGGTGCACTCCCCATCATAGCCAGGATGGGCTATGATTCTGGAGAACTTTATACCTGGTGCATAGGAAAATGTACAGATACACCATGAGAAAATAGGACTCTGAGTGACTAGGCTGTTTAAAGAACTTTAAAAACAAATTACTGCTTGATTCCAGACACATTAAATTTGTCTCTGTCTCTGCTACTCTCTTTCCCCAAGATCAACAGGGAGAAAGCAGATTTTGTTTGTTTCAAACATCTGCTTTGCCTTTTGTCCTAATCCTAAATGGCTCCTCGATTTGAAATGCATCTTTCTCCTTCCTGCCTCTAACAGTGTCAGTCCAGCTCACGAGACTCCCCCTCCAGATGGATCACACCCCAAGTGGATTCCTGCTAACACATCCATCAAGTGTCACTGAGTTCTCTTTAAGTCTGGGTTGGTGTTAGGACTTGGTGACAAAAAAAGATGAATGAGGCATAGTTTTTATCCTCTAGGAGCTCATAGACTAGCAATGAGACAGATGCATAAACAGGAAATAGTACCATTATTGTGTGCTGCGAAGGAAAAATACGCATTTGTTCAACAAACATTTAATGTTTGCTTACTTTGTGCATGCCTTATGCTGGTGTAGAATGAAAGAGGGATAAGAAACCTTTTCTATTTTTAAGGCATGTCTAGCAAAGGAGATGCACACTTCAACAGCCACAGTTCAGGAACCAGGAAGTCAGCACCAGGTTCATCTGGGAGCTCAGAGCATGGTACCTGACAGATGAAGGTTGAAAGTTTCCCATAGATTGTATGTAAAACAAGAAAAAGGCAGGATGGGGACAGTAGCATGTATAAAAGCAGGGAGAACATGGGAGAGCATGGCATTTTTAGGGATGTCCAGGGCAGCTCAGTATGACTGGTTCACAGAACGAAAAAAGGAGGCATAAGACAAAACTCTGGAGAGGTAAACAGAGGCCAGACCACGAGCAGGCAAGCTGTCTCATCAGACCTGCATTTTCAGAAGATCATTTTAGCAGAAGCAGGTGGATTGGCATATACAGGGGCCTAGGAGCGGGACAATGATGTTAATAAATTAAAATAATTTAATTCAAGTGGGAAATGATGAGGAGTTGAATTTAGGCATTGTATGAGAGAAATGAGAGATGGGTTTAAAGGTATAAAGAAGTGCTTTGAGCTGAATTATCTATCTCTCTCAAAAACTCATGTTAGCTGGGTGCGGTGGCACACACCTATAAACCCTGTACTTGAGAGGCTGAGACAGGAGGATCACAGGTCTGAGATGCCTCAGTAACTTACAGAGACTCTCAGCAACCTAGCAAGACCCTGTTTCAAAACAGACAAACAAACAAAAAATTTTTAAAGGGCTACGAGTGTAACTCTGAGTTAAAATGCTCCTGGGTTCAAACCCCAGTCACACACACACACACACACACAGACTTCATGATTATGGAGATGGAGGGAGCAAAGGAGTAGGGAGTAAAGGGTGACTTCAAGGTTTCTGACTTGTGCAATCTAGTATTGGAGCTCAAAGGATGATACCTCCAAAATATGATCTTTAGGGGCATGCTGAGTATTTGACCTAAAGGAGAAGCTTGCCTTGCTTCTGCCCCACCCATGCAGAAGAAGAGACTCTCTGGAATTCCTTATCTTCATTAAGAAAAGACACTAAGATCACAGTTTTGAGGATAGCCTCAGCAATCTAGTGAGCCCCTGCTTCAAAACAAAAAAATAATAATAAAAAAAAAGGGCTGGGAGTGTAGCTTGGAGGTAGAATGTCCCTGGGTTCAATCCCCAGTAAAACACACACACACACACACACACACACACACACACACACACACACACACACCCCAGACTGCAATCAGAACACAGCTGCCATCCATTCTGTGCTGAAACCCCATTATTCCTATCAGAAAAGAAGACTGAGGATTGTAACCACATCTGGGCCTACTTCCCCTGCAAAACTGTGTCTTGGGCATATTTGAATGCCTAAGAGACAGTCTTGGGGACCATTCATTCCCCTATAGGAAAGGGGGTCTATAAGTTTTTTAATACTGTTAAGTGGGTGATCCCACTCCCATGATTTTCCCCATGCTATCGCTTTCCTCTTTTGCACATTGGTCAATTTGTATGCCTTTTCTCCTATTTCATCATTGTAAGTTTATTCCAGTGACCCTTCACCCCTGCACTAGCACGTGAGGTTGCTGTGCTCCAAGAAGTGTGCACCTCTGAAGGGTGCCGTGGGGTTAGAGGTGCACATGATGCTTTCCAGTTTTGTGGCCCCTAGAGGGACAGCCTGGTGGGGATGTCCACTATGCAGCTGGCTGTGTGGAACTAGAGCCCAGTCAAGGGGCATGAGCTGGGGATACAGCTATTGGAAGCTTCAGACACAGGGGCAGCTGAAGCAGATCAGCGATTGAGCTCACCCAAGGGCTATGTGTGCTACGAAAAGAGCAGGCAGGAGATAGAATGTGGAGAAGCCCTTCACTTATGGGAGAGGAGAAGGAAGGCCACCTGCCCAGTGTGAGAGACATTCGCAGAAAGTCTCGGAGAAGAGTAATCTCAAGAGAGTCCAGAGGGTCTCTTAAGTGCGGGACAGGTCAATGCTTTGTGGTTTGAGCTCTCCCCCCCACCCTGCACCATGGACCCTCTCTCAAACCAACCAGTCAACCAACCAACCAACCAACCCAGTAAGAGATGAAGAAAAGCAAAGTGATTTCCGCAAAGCCACACACAGTGCTTTACAGTTACTTCTCCAATATTTTATGTGTCTTACTGTGCAGGTTTTGGAGTCAGAACTAGAGTAATGTCTGCGTGCCCTTCCAGAGGTGACAGAATGCTTTTCCCTGCCGAGTAATGCCTGCCCTCCTGGTTGGTGGGCTCCAGCCATCTTCATTTAGCCACTGTCTCCCTCACTTGGAGGACTCTCTGCTGGGTTGTCTTGGTGTGTCCTCCAGGGCCTTCCTTGGGCCTTCCCTTAGTGATGCCAGATGACTGGAGAGTTGTTTGAGGTGAGGCTGCTCCTTGTAGGACTCATTGAGCAGAATCTCTGGGTCTTTGGTCAGAATGTCTAGGAATTATGGAAACCATAGCTTCCACAGCCCTCAGCTTCCCCAAACCTGGGAAGGATCTGGTCGGCCTGGGTGCCTCATGGGCTCCAGGGCATTGATCTTGACTTATTCTGGGGAAAGAGAAGGCACAGGACCCTCTCTCAAACCAACCAACCAACCAACCAACCAACCAACCAACCAACCAACCAACCCACCCAGCAAGAGATGAAGAGAAGCAAAGTGATTTCCCCAAAGCCACTGGGGATGGGGACCTGACTCTGTTTGACTGCAAAAGTCTGTCCGCTGTGATTCTCTCTTTCCAGATGCCTTCTCCTTAGTACTCCATCCTCCTTTCTTCTCCAGCTTTACTCATCCATCCGAGGCTGGGATGATTGTGCAGATGCCCAGAGCACCTTCACAGTAAGCAGTCACAAGCAGTCGTGAGCGCTTCTCTCCAAGGCTGGAGGAAGCAACGGGCAGAGAGCAAGTGTTGTGCCTCAAGCAGTATCCTGTCTCACTGGAGATCTGAATGCAGGGGAAAATGTCAGAGATCATTTTTGCTAACTCACCTTCAACAGCAATGGTCCTACATCATATATATTCAATGTCTTTTTGCAAACTCAAAAAAACTGTCCAGTGAGAAGAGCATGAGGAAGAGCCTGACAATGAGTGGTTCCAGGCCCTTCTTATTTTAGATTAAATCTCCTTCTAGAAGAAAAGTCCTGTGTTGAATACAAGCCCTGAAGCAGGATTCTGGGAAGCCTCACCTTCTTGCCCTCATGCCTGGCCAGGGCCTGGCAAGGCAGCCCTGGCCCTTGGCTCCCCTGGCTGGTTGGGAGCAGGCGGCCGGCCACAGGCAATTCTGCACAGCGAGCTGTTTCCTCATACCTGAGCGCACCCCTCCCGGCCCACACTATTTAAGGCCAGCACACTGGAGCCTGCTGTGAGTCACGGCACCCAGGAGGGCAGCAGCAGCTCCACTCACCCCGGCATCAGTCCCCACCGTGGGAAGGAACCTGCCCCTCGCCATGGCTTCCTTGGGGCAGGTCATCTTCTGGAGGTAAGGCACTCTTCTCTGTTTTTACAGGTGAAGAAGAGGGGTGAGGTCTTTTGGGGGTGCTGAGACCTGCTGGGCTGTTCCATAGGGCCCTACTATAGCAAATCCAGCACTGGGGTGGTGGGAGCCTTGCCAGGCAAGACCTTAATTGGACTCAACATGACACTCCAGCGGCTTGGGGTTGGTGGCCTGCCATGGAGGGCTGCCACTGCTGGCACAGCTCTGACTGAGAGTGTGTACCAGGTTAGGGGCTCCACTGAGACATCAAGTTCTGAGCACTTCAGGGTGCTGAGCAGGGTGGCAGGGAGCTGCTTGTTGAGACGGAAGGGATTCAATGGCTGAGATGCAGAAGACCTTCTATATAGCCCTGAGGACAAAGGAGGAGGTGAATGTGCTGTGATTCCTCTTACGAGTGTAATTTTTTTTCTTTGCGGTACTGGGGATTTAACTCAGGGGCATTCTACCTCCGAGTTATACCCCCAGCCCTATTTTTTATTCTTTATTTTGAAACAGGGTCTCACTAAGTTGCGGAGTGCCTCACTAGGTAGCTGAGGCTGGCCTCAAACCCGGATCTTCCGGTCTCAGCCTCCCAAATGCTGGGATTGCAAGCGTGTGCCACTACGCCTGGCTGAGTGTAATTTCTCTGTACTTCTAAGCACCAGTAGTACACCTACCCACCCCCACCCCACAGATGGGGTCCCGAGTTTCCCTGGGAGCCCCCTTGGAGAGGAGGCCCAGGCAGCAGCAGCAGCTGCTACTACTGCCTAGAAAGAAGCAAGTTCCTCCCCTGCCTTTAGCTTCTCTCACTTAGCTATAATCTAGTTGCCTCTTTCCCCCCACAATACATGATTTGCCTTTAGGGAAAGAAAGAGATGGGAAATAACGTTTTTTGTTTTTTTTTTTAATGGCTGGTGATTTAATATCAGTCACAACTCATTACAGTGTTTAGGAAGACAAACTCGTTGATTCTAGGTCCTGTTGGAAAGACTAGTCCTCCCATTTCTGTCTTTTCCAATGAAAAGAAGAAAAAAAGTGAAGGGTGGAGGAGAGGAGTGGGAAGAAGGATTTCAGATTAATAGTGAAAAGACTGAGGGAACATTACTTCCCAGAGGCACCCTAGAAAATTCTTTTCCTTGAAACAAAAGGTCAGCTCTCTTACTCATGCTCACCTGAAACTGTCAGTCCTGGGGACTCAGCAGGATCAGCAGGGGGTCTGGACAGCACCCTCCTCCCTGTGCCTGGCCAGGACATTCCATTTCATCTGACTCCTGGAAAAGCAGCAGGTAGTAGGGGCTCCCTGCAGACCATTCTGCCCTGAGAGAAGGTCCCTAAGAGGCATGCTGGCAGAGGAGCCAATGCTTTGTGAGATGACACTAGGTGCCTTATAGTCGTGTCTCCTCTGAGCATTGCTACCCTCTTGCGAAGGTTTATTACCACCCTGGAGAAATTAAGTTATTTGCTGAAGACCTCAGGGTTATGTGGAGGGCAGGGCAGCTTTACATGCATAAGATCTCACTCTAAACCCCAAGCCCCCTGCCCTGTGCCAGGCTGACCCCTGCTGCCACCACCCCAGCTTCCCTGCCCCTTCTTCCAGCCTTGGTCCCATGCAACAAGTGGCTTTGTTGTTCCAAGGACAGGCGTGTGGGCTTTCTAATAATACACTGCAACCAGCCTGACTGGTTTTGCTGGAGGATTAGCAAGAGGTGGGCGTTCAAAATGCAGATCCCCCACCCTTTGGGGACCCATTGAAATCAACAGAGGCTCCTCTTGTTGGCCCCAGTTGCCTTTTAGTTATTCATGCTCTGCAGTTGCAAAAGCAGACACAGGCCACAAGGATGGCAGATCCTTTGTGCAAAGGAGTCAGCAAGGAAGAGGGACAATGAGCAACTTCAGGGGGAAGCAGGGTTTGAAAGCTCATCCTAGGAATGCAGATGGGGCTCACTTGCAGGAGCCCAGTGTCCTCTCTCAGCCATAACAAACCTCCTCTCTGCTATGATTTCATGAATTCATAATAGTACCTCTCACTAAGGTAATTGTGACTACAGTGGTGTGGTGTGCTGTGCACATACAAGGGCCTGCCAGCATTGGCAGACTCTGTAGACTATTCCATGAATTACCAGAGTTTAACACCTTCAACCTCACTCGAAGAGTACATGCTGCTCAGGGATGGAATGCCCATGCACAGCTCCTACCATGCCTGACCTTTTTGGTGCATTTCAGAGCTGTATGATCGACCTCTTCCCTTCACATCGTGGCTGCCAATAGCAGCAGCATTCACTCGTGGAACATTGCTGAGTGGTGCTTGGAGTACAAAGGTGGAGAAAGTTAGAACTGCTGTTCTGAGAGAGTTACAGGTTTCCTGAGCCACACAATGGCTAGGCCATCTTGAAAAATGATCTAACGTGATCCAAGTGAAGAAGAGAGGGAGAAGGAAGCTCTCTAAGTAGAGGGGACAGAATAAAATAAAATAAAACCAAATTCATGCACCAGCAGCATATGTTGGAAAGCTGCAAGATACTTTATGTTATCACCACAACACCAGCTTCAAAGCAGAGAGTCCTGAACAGAGGCTGAGAGATCACAACACGTTGCACGGAGCCTTCCATACCAGACTGAGAGCTAGGAATCTGTTGTTGGCAATGAGGAGCCCTTGCAGACTCTCAAGCAGGGGGACCTTGTGGTTTTCACCTTAGGTGGGCAGACACCTGAAGGCAAGGAGACAAGTTGGGAAACAGCCAATAAGGATCAGAGGTAGAGATCTAGGGGAGGGAAATGTATCCGAGAAACATTTAGGACTTACATTTAGTGGTAGTTAATCAATGGTCGGAGGGGAAGTAAGGTGGTGGAAAATAGCAGTGAATGAGGCAAAGGACAGAACCCGGAGTAACTGCCATGTTTCTGGATTGGACAAAGTGAGTTGAGGGAAAAGGAAGAGAGAGGAGAGTCAGTGAACTTGGGTGTGTATTGAATTTGAGGTTCCCCTGGGACCTTCAGATGGAGTGCTCAGTGGGCAGCAGAGGCATGAAGCTGGAACTAGGAGGGGTCAGGGGTGGGGGTGTCAACCAGAGTGTCCATAGCTCACAGTTGGAATAGTCACATGGGGTTTCTTCTAAGGGATAGAGGTGGAGGAGTGAAGAACACAAACATTTCATGGTGAGCAGAGGAAGGGGATTGAGGAAATTGGGAACAAATGGAAAAAGAGGTAGGAAGAGATCAGAATAGAGAAGTCTAGGATGTAATAGAACACAGTTTCATGGAGCACCTAGGGCTGGCACTGCACCAGTGACACTGGAGTTGAAGACAGGGCAAAAGATGGAAGCTAAAAGGTAGAAAAGGAGCAAGTATAGATGAAGGTGAATAATACAGAGAATTGAGGAGCCAGGAATTGTGGTGCATGCCAGTAATCCCAGTATCTGGGAGGATAAGACAGGAAGACTGCATATTTGAGGCCACTCTCAGCAACTTAGCAACACCCTCAGCAATTTCATGGGACTCTATTTCAAAATAAAAAATAAAAAGAGCTTGAGTGTCGTTTGAAGGTAGAATGACCTTGGGTTCAATCCTCAGTACGAGAGAGAGAGAGGAAAAAGGAGGCTCTGCAGTCATGCTCTGCAATCTTGGTATCCCATTCCCCCATGTTTGCAAGCTGGTGCTGGCTCAGACACTGCAGAACTTGATGGCCAGAGAACGTGTATGACAACACTATGCAAGTCTCACCTGGAGAGAAGAGCTTACCTGGGCCTGGCCCAGGGAGATCTCAGCACAGGTTATGTTGATACTTAAAACATTAATGAGATAAGTTCAGCCTAACTTTCAGCCTCTTTGAGCCTATAAAATCTGAGGGTTCAGGGCCTTCAGAGCACACCCCATGACTATGCCAGGAATTTGGAAACTGGGATAAATTGTGCATTGGAAGAAATACCTAAACAGGCGGCACCTTTGCTCCTGCCCCATTTGAGGGCATCTGATCTTCTAAGAATGGTGCTCTTCCCCATCTCCACCTGTTCTAATGTCACTTATTTCAACACTCAGCTCACATGCCACTTTCCCTTTGAAGCCTTCCTGGATATTTCCAGTTCTTATTAATTGTCTCTTTATGTTCATGATCAGATTTGTTTGTGAATGTCTGTTCCCGGTGCCTGTTTCCCTCACTAGGGTTAGCCCCTCCAGCGTCTGGATTCTGTCTTGTTCATTGTTGTCAGAAGGCCAGGTAGCACCATGGCTATATATCTGGTGCTGGGATTAGACTGCCCAGTTCACAGCCTTTTACCATCAGGAATGCTTACCCTCTATGAGCTTCAATTTTCCTATCTACAAAAAGGGGCTGGTGCTCCTCAGTATGTTTCCAAAAGAATTGAAGTCAGAATACTATCGTGATACATGCATATCCATGTTTATAGCAGCACAATTCACAATAGCCAAATTATAAAACCAACCTAGGTGTCCCTCAACAGATGAACGGATAAAGAAAATGTCATATATGCACACAATGAAATTTTACTCAGCCCAAAAGTATGTCATTTGCAGGAAAATGGATGGAACTAGAGAATATTATGCTAAGTGAGATCAGGCAGTCTCAGAACGTCAAGGGTCATTTGTTTTCTTTCATATGTTGAAGCTAGAGAGAAAATGGGAAACAGAAGGGGATTCAGATAAATGAAGAGAGAGACCAGTAGTATAGTGAAAGGGGTTTGGGGGAGGAAGAAAAGAAGGATGAAAGGAGAATTGATGAAGGAAAGAGTTCAAATAATGCTATGTCCATATATGAAGCTATCACTGCCAGTCTCACTAACATGTATGGGATGCTCATTAATGTATGTATGACTGAACCTCATTATGATCCATAATTACAATGCACCAATACAAGTATAAGACAATAAACACAAAAAATAAAATAGGGCTGGTAATAGCACCTGAATGCTAGGGTGCTACATGTGGTAATTAGGTGACTGGCACATCCTAGAAACTCTGTAACTGTTAGCTATGACCATGGTTATGATCTACGAGTCCCTGTACAATGCCCAGTACCTGGCTGGCTCTCCATAAAAATTTAACTTCAAATCCATGACCCTACTGGATTTTCTGTCCCTGAAATAGATGATCTAGTGAGGGTGCACTTTGGATTAATTGCCACGGGGATCTCTTAAAGATGATTAACAACACTCTGGGAAATATTCAAAGAGTTCTCTAGATTCTTGTTTTTGAAAAAAAAAAAAAATCAAGCCCATGCCACCTTTCATGTCTGTGAATCTTAGGTTCATTCTCTAAACCTGAGGTTGCCAGGGTTGAGACTCCTTATTACATGTCTGGCTCAGTGGAGTGTGATGGCGCACACCTGCAATCCCAGGACTTGGGAAGCTGAGACAGGGGGATAGCAGATTCATGCCCAGCCTCAACAACTTAGCAAGACCCTCAGCAACTTAATTAGAGCTTATTTAAAAAAAAAAAAAAAGAGCTGGGGGTATAGCTTGGAAGTAGGACACTCCTGGGTTTAACCTCAGTATGATAAATAAACAAATAAATAAATGAATAAATAAATAATTTTCTGGTTCTGCCAGCATCGAGCCTTAAAAGGTAGCAGTGAAGAGCATTAACTGGGTGAGGTGGCCTGGGAGGGCTTTTTGTGCACAGCTCAACATCTTGATCTTCTGATAAGGTGCTGCCCACATTGATAAGGGTGCAGTTGGAACTGTAGAGCTATGACCAAGCCCTTCTTAATGACTAATTGGAAAACCTGCCTCACACTCCTAATTACCTCCATTTCAAAGATGAGAATGTTGAGGCAAGATGATTTGCTCACTGTCTCCCAGCAGCCAATGGCAAGAACCAGCAAGTGTCTCTCCTGTCCTCTATGTGATTTTTACTAGAAAAGCATCTTTCTCATCAGCTCTCCTTCTTCTCCTGCCACTTAAAGCAGAATCCAAATCATCACGGGCAGGAACTCCCTTCCTCTGTGTCCAGTGACTCCTCGGCAGGCAGAAAGGGACTCTTAGCTGGTGGTGAGGGAGCGATCCCCAGAGTAGCTGAGCCCATGGCGTGTGGTCTGCTGTTTCAGGCAGCTGTTCTAGGTGAGCGAGTGCAGCAGGGAGGAGTGGTTGACCTGACAATTCAGAAAGTGGGTGTACTCTCATTTTATCAAGGAGATAACCAAAATAAAGTACGCAGCTTGCCCAGGGGTCCTGCAGCTAAAGAATGGTAGAACAAGACTTTTGCAATGATCCCATATTGTCCGATGGTCTTGCCTAAAAACTGGGGTGGACCCCACAGACCATGTTTTATTCAAGCATCAAGGGTCCTCAAATCTGAGAGACCAAAGCTTCATCCATGTTTCATCCTCAGATAAGTTACATAACCTCTGTCTCTATTTCCTCATTGGGAAATTGGATGTTAATAATAGTACCTAGTTCTTGCCGTGTTGTGAAGTCTAACTGATTTGATGCATGTAGGGAGCTCAGAGAAGCATCTGGACCATAGTTAGACCTTTTTGCATTAGTTGCTCTTATTGAACGGCTCCCTTTGGATGTTTTTAAAGGGTAACAAAGTGACCTGGAGGGAGGGGGAGGAATAGCAAGTCCAACAAGAACCTCTGTGTCTGGAACTTTCTGGGATTTCAATGGATCTGAGGTATCTTCTTTCTATCCTTGTCCTATGAAATGCAGAGAAATTCTCTGCTCTCTGAGGTGAACTCCCATCTTTCCCAGCACTCACCTAGACAGTTAAAGTGGGGGCTGCTGACTGTGGGGGCATCAATGAACTGTTAGAAGTGAAAATACTCAGCCCCTGCTCCCAGACCTACTGATTTGGAAACTCTGAGAGTGGGCCCAGCAATCTGTGGGTAACAGGCCCCCCAGTTGACTCTGCTGCCCACTCAGGTTCAAGAGGCACTACATTAGCAGTCTCTCTGAGCCCCTTGATAACCCTGAAAAAAAAAAAGAGTATAAAGATTAAATCCAGAGATACATAAATTGCACCTGGGCTCATCATTCCTCACCTACATTCTTCCTATGAAATGCTTTAAAGAGCAATGAGTGAGTCTCAATGAAACAAAAGAAAAAACATTAAGTTTCTACAAGTAAGAAACCCAGGTTATATTTCTCTTTATATTAGCTCTCCACAATCCCCAAACATCTGCCTGGAATACTTCAGATTTACTATCGCATCACTTCCAAATGTATTCCTACTACTCCCAGCACAGCAGTAATGGGAGATAGGGCAGACAATTTTCCTTCTCTCTTCTCCTGCAGATTTAGAATGAAAAATTTCATGGAATAAAACCCATGAAAGATTTGAGAGACAGAGAAAGCATCTATAATATTTAGGGGTATTGAATTGCCTTTTATCTACCTATCTTGCCTCCTTAGTGCATTTTCCTCACACCCCCACTCTCAGAATGGCCATTTCACACCTCTCTTCTCTCTGCAATCCTCTTACAAACCCCCATCCCATTTCTCTACCCTGGCCTCAGATAATTATCTTGCTTTATCCTTCACTGAAAAAAAATAGAAAGCAGCAGACAGGTGCTCCTTCATCTTTTCATTTCCCACCTGCTACACTCACTGGTGCCCTTTTTTCTCTGCCTCCTCCTTCTGGGTCTGGAGGATTTGCCCAACTCTTATCAAAGGTCAACCCCTCTGTGCCCTGGATCCCTCTCATCTCCCAGTTGATGAACACTTCCTCTAGCCGGTGCCATCAATCTCTCCTCTGCACCTCTATGATCCCAGTGAGCATGCAATCCATGTGTCAGTATTTTCTATTTTAAAAAGAAACCCTATCTCTCAGCCTCACAATTGCTCTAGCTACCCACCCTCCTTTTTCTCCTTCTCAGAAAACTTGTTGCAAGGGTTGTCTGGAGTGATGGATCTTCCTCTGCAGTGTGGATGTGGCAATTCTGAGCACCAAGTGGAGTCAGGCTGCCGGGGTCCGTCCATTCCCAGCTTTGCCACTCTAGCTGTGTGGCCTTGGGCTTATTTATCCTCTCTGTGCCTGGGTTCTTCAAATGTAAAATAGGGGCAATATTAAAGTCTACATCATAGAATCATTGTGAAAATTATGTGACTTAACACAAAGCTCTTAGCAGACACTTATTGTAAACCATTTATGCTATTATTATTCCCTCCTCAGCCTAGAGTATAGTTGGATTTGTTGTCCTCCCTATACCAAGATATTGCCCCTGTCGATGCCTCTAATCACCTCCATGTTGCCAAATGCAATGCTTACATCTCACTGTTCTTCTCATACTTGGCGTGCGTGCGTGCGTGCGTGCGTGTGCGTTTCGGGAGGAGGGACACTGGGGATTGAACCCAGAAGTATTCTACCTCTGGCTACACGCCCAGCCCTTTTTTAAAATTTTTTGTTTTTTGTTTTGTTTTTAAACAAGGTCTTGCTAGGTTGCTGAGAGTCTTGCTAAGTTGCTGAGGTCAATCTTGAACCTGTGATCCTCCTGCCTCAGCTTTCCAAGTACTGTGATTACAGGCGTGGGCCTCCACACCTGGCTTTATTTTTCTTTACAACAGCATCCAACACAGATGTCCCTACTGTCTCTTTCTTGAAACACTTTTTTCTCTTGGTTTCCATGACACTGCACACTCTTGAGGTCTGGCCCTTTCCCTCACCATGTGACACTGGTCCTCCCTACACCTGGTCTGGCGATAGCAGTTTCCCTCCCGTGTCTCACACTCACTCGAAACTACCAGGCTCTGCAGCCAGGGAACTTGCTCTGGCACAGGACATATCCTTTTATTCTTTTCCTGTATTTGATGGTGAGTGCTGTCCTTTGCCAAAAGGCCTCAGGGTCCAGGAATGCCATGTAACAGCTTAGGGACAATTACCCTTTAAAGTGGCTGGCATACACTTCATAAAGACCTATGAGGCATGACAGGGCAAGCTGTGTAAATACCAAGAACTTTGTGGGAGGGAGATTTTTCTAGACCCCAGAGGAGCCCCAGCCACATGCCCTTAATGTCTGGGAGGAGGTTTCCAGACAGGTCCTGGTGGCAGGATAGAGTTAGACAAAGAATTACTCCACTCAAAAGGCTGGCCTTGGATTTCAGCTTCTACCTGTCCATGGAATCTGCTTCCTATTCCTATCTTCCCTTCTTTGAAGAGAGACCAAGCCTTGGGTGATTCTCTTTGTATTTAGGAGAGAAACAGCCAGAGTTGATGGGAAGGTCATGGTGTCATTCTAGTGGCCTTAGGTCAGGGGATCTTCATCTAATGACCTTGATCTAGGGTAATAGCAATTTTTCAGCCTTTTGCGTGGGCCCTGCTCTGTGGGCGCTTCCCGCTCACCCAGGAGCTCTGCCTCTTCCTATGGCAGCTCCTTCAGAGGCAGTGGGAAAGGAATGTTGGGAACGGCCTTGCAAATTGCTGCTGGTCCAGAGCCTACTGGTAAGGCTGTATTTGAGAGTGTTACAGGGATGGAAGAGGGAGGACTCTAGAACAACCTCATTGTGATTGACCCAATGTTGTGAAAATATAATCCATTTAAAAAATAATACTTATTTACATACATCAGGGCACCTTCGGGTAACCAGGGCCTGGAGTAATTAGAAAATACTAGAAGCCATGAGTAGAAAATAATCCATTGACGTGGGACCCTGGGGGCAGCAGCGAGGGTCTGCCCCCACTGTCCAAATGACACAGCCGCCTAGGAAGTAAAGGCAAGCTGGCATTTTACTTCCTAGGAATGCCTGCCCATCTTTTACATCCAGAGTCATCATATTTTTTAGACCTTTCCCTTCTACGATAATTTTTTCTTGATTAACCTTGCCCCTAATTGACTTTTCAGTAACTAACCTATGTCCTTTCCTCTCTCATAAAATTGGAAGAATTCATTAGGTGACATTAATGACTCATCCATTATTTCTTAAATGACAGATACTAAATAGACACGGGCATTATTATGACTTCCCTCTCATTATTATAATTATCGATTAGTTCCTCTTTTCGGGATAATATTGTCACCCCAGTTTATAATTGTTCCTCTAATTTGCCTGTGACTAGGAGGTGAGTTAAGTTGATCTGGATGAAGGGAAGAGACAGCACTGGGTACACGGGCCTCTGTAGAGACGAGGACACTGAAGACACACAGTGTCAGAATTTGAACTTGCTTTTTAGCAGCCAGTGGAGCCAAATGTCCCACACAAGGAATGTTGGACAGGGTGGATTCAGAGTACTGTGTGACAGTGGCTCAGCGAGGACTTACTCAGTGCATTCAATTATTTTTTTCTCTTTTCACTTCTCTCTCCCACTGTCTGGAATTCTTCCCCTGATGAACCTTTAACAGGGTTGTCTGTCATTTGTACACTACCTAATGGTCACCGCTAGGACCTACTCTCTGGGAAGTGATTCGGCGGCCTTTGACTTATTTGGCAGATCTGGTCACAAAGCAGTTGTTAGGTGTGGGTAGGAATTATCGAGGTACTCCAGGGAAATAGAAGATGAGAGTTGAAAGGTAGGGTGTTACTTTCCTATGAGAGCAGAGACTTAATTTGACTGAAGTGGTTAATTATAGCCGGGTGAGGTTTGAGTGTCATTAAACGGAGCCCTGGCAGTTTAGTGCCCCTGTCCTGGAAGGCACTGCCCAGAGAGAGTGTGTCTGTGAAAGACATTTTCTGGCTCTCAGGGGCACGGCTATGAACACTCAATTACCAGGAAGAGTAAGAACAAGGCTTTTTGATTTCTCATGAGGTACATGGAAATAAAGCCCTCGACTTAAGCGCACTGAAAGCAAATACTGGTAAATCTTGAACAAGCCATGTCATCTCTCAGGCCCTCACATCTCATTTGTTCTCTATCTGTAAAAGTCAAATACTCTTAATAATGTATAGAGTGCTCCAAGAGCAATGGGAGTACACGGACATGGCTACTTCGCTTCAGCTGCAGAACAGATGAGGAAAAGATGGGATTTGGAATCAAAGGCGCCTGATGATAGATGATAGATAGATAGATAGATAGATAGATAGATAGATAGATAGATAGAATTTTATTTTTTTGGTACTGGGGATCTAACCTGGGGCAGAGGTTCTATCTCTGGGATATACCTCTACCCCTTTTTATTTTTTAATTTTGAAACATAGTCTCACTAAGTTGCTAGGATTACAGGTGTATGACACCGTACCCACTCAAGGCACCTGATTTGATGTCCCTTTCCAAACCAATTGTGTGTGATCCTATGCAAGTCAACTTCTCCAAGCCTCAGTTTTTCATTTGTTAGGTAAGGACAACAAACAGGTCTCCCAGAACTGCCCAGAGGATCACAAGTGATAAAGTACAAAAGATGACTGTGGCAATGACGTTGATGGCAGCTCATGACTCTCTTGCATTGCCAGGTACATCTACATCTTTAAATGAGAATCTGCCTTGCTCACTGGAAAAGGAGAATGTTTTAAAAGTTGAAGACTCATATATCTTGGACTTTAAAATAGGCAACAGTCATGAGAGCAATGGCCATCCACGTTCCCTGCTCATTTCCCTCTAGGTTCAGATTCCAGGGAGTCTTTCCACATCAGAGATGTTGCCTGACATTTTCGATCTCTTCATCAATAGTTTGTCATTTCTGTACACCTAAAAATGACCACCTCAGAATCACAACCTCTAGTGTTAAGTTCCTCCTGTGGGCCAACACTCTTCTAGGAGTTCTGCATACATTGTTAATTTATTTAACAATTACTTATTGAGTGCCTTCTAGGAGTTTGCATATATTATTTATTCCTTTAACAAATACTCATTGGTGATGTATTATTATACCCAGTACCTACATTCTGCCTCAATCATGAATGAGGTAGAAGGCCTATCCTCAGTTAGTGTTCAGACAAGAAAAGGAGAAAGATAAATACACAATTCTAATAGAGTAGGCTAAGTGCCTCCCCAGCACACCTTCACAATGCACTGGAATCCCTTCTGATCTGGTATTGGTGGTGGTGATGGTGGTGGGGTGGTTAGAGAGACCTTCTGGAGGAGGTGGTTTGTAGCCTGAGCAGGCATTAACCAGGCAAGGAGAGGTGAGAACATGCAAGGGAAAAAGGCCTTTGAGGTGGGGTAGGGATGAGAGGAGGAAGAGAAAGGCAGCATGGGACCAGAAGTAGCTGTAGGGATCGAAGTGAGCCAGATTTAGTCTTCTCAATAACGGAGTCAGATGGGTTTTTGTTCTCTCCATTTTGAAGGTGAGTAAGTTCAGGCTTAAAATGACATAAGAAAGTGGAAGGGGATATTTGGGAGGATGAATAGATGTAAGAACCAGCAGATAAAATTGTGTGTGTGTGTGTGTGTGTGTGTGTGTGTGTGTGTGTGTGTGTTGCTGGGGATTGAACCCTGGGACATTTTACCTCTAAGCTACACTCCCATATTTTTTTATTTGTAAACAGCATCTCACTAGGTTGTGGAAAGCCTCAATAAGTTGTTGAGACCAGCTTCCCAGTCTGCAATCCTTCTCAGCCTCATAAGTACTTGGATTACAGTGTGTGCTATCATGCTTGGCTAATAAAATCATTTTTTATAATTATTTTGAAATGAGCAAAGAGATAATGAGGTCAAGGGGTCACTGGCTCACAGCAGGACTCTGCTAGGTCCAAGAGAGCTCTATCAAAACTGTTTAATACAGTATATGCAAGGGGAATAAGTAGTCTAGTCTTTTTTGCCTCCAAATTCTATGTTATTTTCTTGTTTAGAAAAATATTATTTTATTTTCCATTATGAGATTGTTTGGAGCAGCTGGGGAAATTGGGCACTTGGGCTGATAGCAAGATGGATTTTAGGAGGCAAATCATCGTAGGGCCCTGGGCTTGGTAGCTACTCCTTGTCAAGACCTCAGGAAACTGGTTTCCCAGGAGCCTCAAAGGCAAAACCCAGGATGCCATATCCCACTACCTTTCTTTAAAAAACTTGAGAAGAAAAATTCTAAAGTGTTAATGAAGAATAATCTCAACATGAGAAAGAGGATGTTTTGAAATGCAGAGCTGTCAAGATCTTGGCTTTTTTGAGGAGCCAGAAGGACAGTTTTTCTTAAGAGTTCTCCTAAAACTTCTTCTTAAATTGTAAGATAAGACTAAACTTTGAAAAAGTATAAATCTGGCTATGTTTTCTCATATTTCTAGGTTAATATTTCCTACTAGACAACTTAATATGTCCATGAAATGCTTGACTTTTATAGATTAGCAAATACAGTAATATCCAATTCTAGTATATTCTACTTTAACTTTTTTTTTCTTGCTGGAGATTCAACCCTGGACCCTGCATATGCTAGGCAAGTGTTCTACCACCAAGCCACACCCCCAGCCCTCCACGTATCTTACTAAAAGTTTTGTCTGAAATGTAAATGCTAATTTTCTGAGGCAGAAAGCAAGGGAACTACATTTAATAAGTGTAGCTATCTTGCTAGCTTGCTGTTTTCTACCCTTAAGGCAAATACACCAGTGCAAGATGGTGGCTTTCATTAGCATTCCCAAAAAGTGTCAAACTGTGAAGGAAGTGTGCAGTTCATCTGAAAATTCCACAGGCTCCCAATGCTGCCCACCTGGGCTCTGGAGCTGAGGCTGCTCTCCAATCATTGCCTGGGGCAGCTTGTGAACAGCAGATGGACTTGTGAAGAACATGTTTTCTCACTTCGATGAAGAAAAACAAGTTATGTATAATTTCTAGCACAAACTCACCTGTTAGAGCTCCACTAAAAGTGCAAACCAGTGACCCAGAAAACTGTTTAACAGTTTTTAACATGAGAGAACCAGACAGAGAGATGCCTATCAGCCTACCATCTCAGAGACAGGGCAAGCCTCAGGAAAACAAACATGGACTGGGGATGGAGCTCAGCAAGGAGCAGGTCCCGAGCTAACCTGAAGCCCTAGGCTTGATATGCAGCACTGGAAAAAAAAAAAAAAAAAGGAAGAAAATAAAATAAACACAGTGTTTTCTTTTTAAAAATGTATTCTACCTTGTTTGTTTTATCAGAGTAATAATTTGATCAGTGTGGAAAATACAGGAAAGCACAAAGGAAAAAAACTCATAAAATCTATATCAAGCTTAACTCAGAGATAATCACCACTAGTATGTCTTTCCAGTCTTTTTTCCCTATATTTATATTTAATAAATAGTATCATGATGTATATGTTATTTTAGAAACTAATGTATGCTTACTGGTCTTATGAACATTTCTCATAAAAATACGTACTCTAAATACACACTATACAATATGATATTTTACAACTGCATAGTATTGGCACTAATGATGAATCTTAATTCTCTTGCTCAATTCCCTATTATTGGACATTTAAGTGCCTCTAACTATCTGCCACAATTATTACATCCATCTTAACCAATTCTGTAGCTAACAACCTTGGAAATGTCCTGTTGGTTCTTTAGAATAAATTCCTAGAAGTAGAATT
>PVLC010017322.1:0-19213 GCA_004027655.1 Graphiurus murinus
TGATTATGAACTTTATTCCTCATATTGGTAAGAGATTTGCAAGTATAAGACAACAGTTAGTAGCACAGTTTCTATCTTCAGCTTTCCTGAACCCCAAGTTATTGCTTATTTCTGTTAATAAAAAGCAAAATTGCATCAATCTAAGCCTCAGTATATTTGTTACAAAATTGAGCCAATAATATTAATACTGCCTAAGTACTTTTAACAGATGAGTCATTTTACATAAAGATTTTGATGTAATTATCATCAATATAAATGGAATTCACAAGTCTATCATCTTAGAACTAAGGTGTATTAATGGCTTGGTAAGCACAAATATTAACTTGCTATACACAGTGAGAAGTAAGAATCTTTCAATCCTTAAATAGGTCAGTAAAAAGAAAAGTCAGAATGAGTTACATAAGTGTTTAGGTCAGTTATGATTATAAACTAAAGACCAAAATATGGAAAATTATACAATTCCATGATGTTAGGAAAACAAGAGACCTTGAAAGTAATTTTCAACCATTTTTCTCCCTATGTTTAATATATTTGTATCTTTACTATCTATCCTTAGTTAACATTAGCTTTGAAAATAATCTCCAATATTTTCTGTGGTATTTTCTTCTGCTCTCCTTTTAAAGAGAAAATGGTCAGAATATGAGTATTACAAAACACAGAGCAAATATCAAGTCATTTTATATAGAGAGACTGATTATAACTACATGCTAATCAAATAAAAATGTTAATATTGTATATTTTTACATAAAGCAATAGAAAATATGGTAGAAAGAATATGTATCCTAGAGTCAGAAACACCTGCTTAGAATTTGCCACAGTCGACTAACAGGCTGAGTTTAGAGAAGTTAGTTAACTCTTTGTATCTGAATTTGTTTTCCCACGAAATAAAGATTTTTACTTATAGGGTTCAATTTTTATAAAAAAAAATGTTTATTTATTTTTGGTATTGGGGGTTGATCCTGTTGGCTACATTTACTTAATCACTTTGCCTCTTTTGCAGCTCTTAATTAACCATGCAGATTGGATTAGGTTACTTGTGCCCAGTTATAACACCAGGAGGCTGAATTTTTCAAACACTCACAGAACACTCAATTGGTAGTAATTAAAAAAAAAATACCCTGCACTTTCATAAGTCAAAATCTCTATTGTTTTTATACTATAGGATAAGGAATTTCAGAGATGTCACTCAGGAAAGTGACACCTGTATTTTGAACAAGCATAGGGAGGCAATACCAGAGACAAGCTGCCAATACTCAGGACTCTGAAGAAGAAGTGACAAGGACACAAGATGTGATGACCAGAACCTGCAGGAATTTCACTCAGAGCACAGTAGACAGCTAAATCAAGTTGAGATTGCTGAGGACAAGGGAATGATACACTAAAATCCAGAAATAGAGAAAAATCTTGAACATGAAGTTCAGAAATAAAATTTGAGCACAGAACTCTACCTTCATTTGCAAGCATATAATCCATTATCTAATAACAAATGGGAAAACAAAAGTGTTTTCCTCTTTTTAAAATTTTTTTAATGTCTTTCTTAAAAAAAAAAAAACTACATATAAGTAGATCAAGGAAAAGCATACTACTTGTCTCATATCTAGAGAGTAGGAAAGGAAGATATAAGGGATAGAATGTCGTGTATGTAATGAATATAATGTTTGTGATGCACCTTACATATATTAGGATGATAAGGAAGGTAACTGTTATCAGAATTATCAAAATACATAATTTCATAATAATCATGTTGTTCATCTTTAATTACTTCTCATTTCATTACACATAGTTTACATGAGGGCAAATCATCTTTGAAATCTCATTTGTAAAAAAAATAATACCACATAAGAAATATGTAAAGTGAAAGAATTAAACATTTCACAATATAGTATTTATACACTTGGTGTAAGTGCTGAGAAGTTTAAATTCTAGAAGATTATATATATATATATAAATATATATATTTATATATATATATATAAATTTCAATCAGTTAATATTATCATTTTGGGCCCTAAGAGTTTGTCAGACAAATCACACATCAAGGCAATATATATTTCACTATTTTTTTTTTTTTTTTTTTGCGGTACTGGGGATTGAACTCAGGAGCATTCTACCTCCGAGCTATACCCTCAGCCCTATTTTTTACTTAATTTTGAAACCGGGTCTCACTAAGTTGCGGAGGGCCTCACTAGATAGCTGAGGCTGGCCTCGAACCCGGATCCTCCGGTCTCAGCCTCCCGAATGCTGGGATTACAAGAGTGTGCCACCACGCCCGGCTGTATATTTCACTATTTTTAACCCCTCTGAGGAAACTCAAATGGAATCCAAATTGAGAGAATTGTAATTCACATTGTAGTTTTGAATACCATTTCAGAGAAATAATATGTTATAGGATGATATTTCATGTATAATTCATGATAAATTACTTAGCTTTAAATATAAATATTGACACTAAAATGTTGGCTGGGAACTTTTACCAAAATGACTAGAAGAATCTGAGAAATGGACCCTCAAAAGAGCAGAATGTTTGCTTATAATATCTTACAAAAACCAATGACACTATAACTAGACTTTGTAAAAGTTAAGACAATGAAAGTGTATATATGTAGCCGGGCGTGGTGGCGCACACTTGTAATCCCAGTACTTAGGGGACTGATACTGGAGGATCCTGGCTCACAGCCAGCCTCAGCTACTTAGTGAGGCCTTCTGAAACCTAGTGAGACCCTGTTTCAAAATAAAGAATAAAAAATAGGACTGGGGGCATAGCCTGGAGATAGAATGCCCCTGAGTTCAATCCCAGAACTGAAAAAAAAAAAAAAAAAGTGTATATATGTTAAACTCATGAAATTAAGATCAGAGCCCAGTGTATCATGTTACATGAAGTCAACTATTCTTAATATATACTGTGTTATCCTCAAAGGAAAATTTATAATCTATATAAGTGATGTAATCAAAGCAAGTACAGAAATGTCCCAATGAAACCCATTATTTTGTACAACTAATATGGCCTAATAATTATAATAAAAATGATAAAGTCACAATTATGCCATAATATTTCAGTGATCATAAATAGTGGTCTATTGGCCATAAATTGTGTAAAATTCTTCACTGTGGCTGTTACTCAAATAGAGTTTTTCACAATTTTATTTCAAAACGGTCATTGACATCATAGTTGAGATTACAATTCAAACTTCAAAGGTATAATGTGCATATATTTGAGGTGATCAGTTTTCACCATAGACATAAAAAGCACAGTCTTTAAATTGGTAATATTGAAGTTTCAAATTGACAGACTAACACATAGCTGTGGAGAATCCAGAAGAGTGAATGTTGACAAAAGGATTATTACTTACAGGAGAAAGAATAGCACCTAAATAATCCCTAAATAAATGGATGAAAACTCTGCCACTGGGTGGAGCTGAGAGAAATCTTTCCTCCTTAAAAGACCTAGACCACTAGGATCACAAGCAAAGACCCAGAGATACAGTGACTTATTTATTAAACCTAAATGAAAACCAAGCGTGGTGGCACACATCTTTAATTCCAGTACTTGGGAAGCTGGGATAGAAGGATTGCAGGTTCATGGCCAGCTTCAGCAATTTAGTGAAGTTTTCAGCAACTTAGTAAGACCCTGTTTAAAAAAATAAATAAATAAATAAAAATAGGGGTGGGGGTGTAGCTCAGAGGTAGAACAACAACAACAGCAAAAATCCCTAAATGAACAGCTGAAAGAGTGTTGATTTTGAAACAGAATAGTGACAAGTTGATTTGATAGGAAAATGAATTATGCCTTCAAGGCCATTATATTATCTGTAAAATGAAAATAGTACCAATTTTGGAGTGTTTTAAAGGTTAGGACAAAAGAATTCTGCACATAATTTCACACAGTAGTTTTGATTATCCAATAAGCCTCTGTTAATGTATTATCAGGTTAGCTGGACACTTTACTAATAATCTTGGTATTCTAATTTTGAGGATTTATTTTATTTATTTTGTGGTACTAGGGATTGAACCTAGGGGCATTCTACCCAATATACACCCGGCCCTTTTTTGTTATTGTATTTTGAAACAGGGTCTCGCTAGGTTGATGAGAGTGTCACTACTTGCTGAAGTTGTCCTCAAACCTGCAATCCTTCTGCCTCAGCCTCCCAAGTACTGGGATTACAGGCATGTGTCACCACACCCAGCTTTTGAGGATTAAAAAATTGCATTTTGTTATCCTAATACATGCAGATACAATATTCCTTTTGGTGCATATTTGATCACAATCACATTTGCTATCTTGTCTGAATAATTTGTCCTACAAAAATTAAAGTAGCTTTATATTTAGTTCAATTTCAAAGGACATTGTTGCTTGAATGCCAGCAGTGTTAGGTATTTTAAACTTGTACGCAAAGAGGTTTTATGTACAACCAGAACTTCCTAGAGCTAAGCATCTGCTGTATATTTTGAAGCATTTCTACAAGAAAGAAAGATATCCAGTTTCTAGTATTGCTTTAGGTTCCTACAAATGTAAAACCTATTCCAAGAATTTATAGAGATGTAATTTACTTAGAGATTCAAGAGAGGAGGAATATAATCTGAGTATGTATTTCTAGGATCGCTGCTCTGGACAGCTTGGTAGATTCTGCTAGGGACTCCTGAGAAGTGTCCAAATGCCTGCCATGCTTCTCTACATAAACGATGGGGAATAGCCAGGGGCATTCAATCCATCTGTTCAGTCCCCACCTTAAAAAAAAAAAAAAAGAAAACTTACGGGTTTTCCCTGGAGTTTTAAAACCTCACACTTCATTTCATCATATGCAGGTTGAGCAAGTCGGAGAGATATATACTGGCAGAGTAGTCCCAGGGGAAAAGAAAAGCATACTTGAAATGAGAAGTTGTCAATTCCAACTCAGTCAAATCCCACATGGAATTCCCCATCACGGAAGATCAAGAGGATGAGTGGAGCAATAGATGTATCAGATACAACATGAAGTATACAAGTCGTAAGCAGGTGACCTGACACTACAGCAGATCAGCCTGGGCAAGGTGCAGACAGGAGAACTGAATATGGATTAAAAATACAATGTCAAAAGTGTTTAGGCAAAGTTGTAAAAATATGTATTTCTTCTAACTATACTCATTTCTATGTATATTTTTAAATATGCTGTGGCAAAGTTGCTTGATATATTGTCATACTATATTTTTCACATCTGAAGACTCTCTAGTAATGTCACTATTTTAATAACTAATATAAGATTTAAAAACCTCATTGTACTTGGAACTGGTGATGGACACCTGTAATCCCAGAATTTGGGAGATTTAGACCAGAGAATAGCAGGTTTGAAACCAGTCTCAGCAACTTAGTGAGGCCCTCTGCAACTCAGTGAGACCCCATTTCAAAACAAAAAAAAATAAAATAGGGATGGGAGTATAGCTCAGAGGTAGAATGCCCTTGGCTTTGATCCTCAGAACCACAAGAAACAAAAACAAATATAACTTCATTGTATCTGTGCCTTTTGCTTCATGTTGGTCAGTCTCATGAGGCTTTTATCTTTTTAATAGCTTTTTAAAAGAACAAATGTTGGTTTTGCTGATCTACTCAGTTATATGTGATTTTTAATTTTCTTATTTCTGTGTCTCTGCACCTGCTGTTCTTTTTCTATATCCTGAAGATGAATATTCAATTCACTAATTTTTAGTATTTGCTTTGTTATAATACATGTGATCATGAGTATATATTTTCCTATATAAATACTCTTAACTATACCTCCCAAGTACTGTTGAATTGTAGCTACTGTCTTTAAGTTAAATAAATCTTAGTGCCTGTTGTGATCTCATTTGAGCACTAAGGTATATAAAAGTTTATTTATTTACTTGAAAATATGACATTTGTTAGCTATCTTTGTATTATTCATGTACATACATCTTAATTTCACTCAACATAATTTCAATCTTTTGAAATGTTTTGATGTTTTCTTTATAGCCTAGAATACATTCTGCTATTTGGGGTACAGTGGCTCTTTAGTCAAAGTTTCTGGTTTTGTTCAATTTTTACACTTCTTTACTTACACTTTCCAGCATGTTCTCATTTCCTCCAAGTTTTCATAAAATCTACCATAAAATTTTTCACTTACCAGCCGGGTGTGGTGGCACACGCTTGTAATCCCAGCATTCGGGAAGCTGACACCGGAGGATCCGGGTTCGAGGCCAGCCTCAGCTATCTAGTGAGGCCCTCCGCAACTTAGTGAGCCCCGGTTTCAAAATACAGTAAAAAATAGGGCTGGGGTTATAGCTCGGAGGTAGAATGGCCCTGAGTTCAATCCCCAGTACCACAAAAAAAAAAAAAAATTCACTTACCTATTTCTCCTTATTAAATTCATATTTTTGAGATTTTATTTTTATATTATTATGCATATTCTTATTCAAGTATTTTTGTTATCTTAAATAATTGAATATTCTATCTTTGTAAGGTGATTCAAAACACTATTGGTAATGGTTTCAGCCTTGAAAACAACCTTGTCCGATATTAATGTAACTATTGCAAGCTTTTATTTAAAGTCAGTATTATATCTTTGTCCATAATTTTTAAAAATAATTTGTAAGTACTTTTTACTTATATGAACAACATACAAGTGGGGGTTTTTTGTCCTTAAATCAGACCTGAACATATTTTTTCTACTAAATACCAGCTTTAGTAAGTTTATATTTGAGGAAATTGCTGACATATTTGTGTTTAAATCCATCATCTTAAGATTAGTTTCTATTTTTCCTTCTCTTTGCTCATTTTCTCTCACCTGAATTCTTTTAATTAATTTTTAATGGTTCATGTTTATCAGTATTTTCTTAGTTGTTGAATATTTGTTTATTCTTTTATCAACTAAATGGGATGGTGGTAGCTTCATTTTTTTCATGTTTATGAATAATTTTGTTATGATGTTAGCATGCAGGTTTTTGTGTGGACATAGTTTTCACATGAGTTTGTTAAGTATTATTGGATGGCAATTCAAAACTGTGTTTACCTTTGTGATAATCTCATAGAATATTATCTAGAATGCAGCACTGTGAAAAATAATTTCTATTATTCTATGTCCTTGCCAACATTTGACAATGTTAGTTTTGAGGATTTTAGTCTTTCTTATAGATATACAGTAATATTTTAATTTCATTTTCCCTAATTTGAAAAGAGGTTAGGTTATCTTTTCCAACTTTACAAACTCCATCATAGTTTATATTCAGATCCACTGAATATAAAATTAATGCTATTACTTTCTGGCAGCTATGGTTTACAGTAGAAAAGTATATTCAAATTATTGTTTCCCATCGGCAATGTATCCTTGTTGTTATTGCAGTTTTTTGTCCCTGCTTTTAAGATTTTTTTTCATTGTCTTAATTTTTTGTAGTGTCATTACAAAGTTTCTGGTTGTGGAGTTCTTTCATGCTATTTGGGATTCACTAAGTTTTATTCAAATGCTAGGATTGCATCTTGCACCAAATTTGAAAAGTTTCTATCAGTGAATTTTTCAATTATTTTTTCAACACTTTACAATGTTTTTCTCCTTTTAAGATACCTTATAATTTTTTTCTCCTTTTAAGATCCCAAAGACATAGATACTACATGTTTTGGTTTTGTTATGATATGACAGGACCCTAAAACTAAAACTCAATCCATATTTGGATTGTGCAATTTGTCTTGATCTCTCTTTAATCTCACTGGGTCATTCCTCTGTTGTCTCCATTCTATTAATGCACCCCTGTAGTGGGTTGTGTTTTTAATTGTTACAGTCATGTGTATCTTTTATTTCTTTGCTAAAACCATATTTTCTATTGTTTTCAAGTTATGTTTTAAATTATTTTCTACAGTTTTGGGTGATAATAACTTCTTTAACATCTTTGTCAAATAATTTCAATACATAGGTCAACTCAACATTGGTGTCTTGTGATTTTCTTCTTTCCACTTGAGTTAAGACTCTCCCAGTTCTTTGCATTCCAAGGAAAACTGAATTGCACCCTAGACATTTTGAATGTTATATATTAAGATCCAGGTCATGATTAAATCTTATAGAGAAAGTTGATAGTTTTTTGTGAGTTGCAGCTTCAAAATTAATTCTTGTCTCAAATCTTTTACTGTTCTATTTGGATGGAATCCATGTATGCACCAGTTGGTAGTTTGTTCAGTTCTTACACTATTGGATATGCTTAGCAGGATCAGATCCATGCATGTATAATTTAAGGATGAAGTCAGAAATTCAAAAATGACTGTGTTTTCTCTTCTTCAACACCTTCCTCTCCACAACACCCTTGTACTTCCTGGTTTTCTTAGCTCATCTTTTGGAACTCTATATCAAAATCTGAAGCTTTATATTCCTTGCCTAGCTGTGTGCTTTCTCAATCACTTCCTCATCCAGAGCCAAGAAAAAGGACAAATAAATAAAATACTTAATGAAAGGTTGCCATTCTTTTGGAAGCTGAGTTCTATTGAAGGAAGAAAAAGGCACTTCTGCTTTACAATTATGGCTTTCTGCAGGCCTCCATTTGCTACCAGCTTCTACTACAACCATAGGATTGCTTAATGTGTGGAACAAAGGAAAATGAGGAAAAGAAAAAAAAAAAAAATATATATATGTATGTATATACACACTCTTCCTGAATGTTAGGAATACCTTTCACATTTCTTGATCAGGATCTCATATAAAATTGTAAATTGGATAGCTCCTTGATTCCATTATTAGATAGCATTTCAAGGACATGAATATGTGCTCCTAAAACCTTCACAATATAAAAGAGCAATTTCAGTTCATGAATTTGATTAGCCGTGGAGAATACGGAAGAGAAATGGATAGCATTTGGATTTATGCCTATGTCTGCAGGATCTAATGTCTAAAAGGAAAAATAAAATCATCTGTAGATAATATAGTATATATTTAATTGTAATAACAATATTATTCTTTGCTATTTACTCTATGAAATGTGTCACAATTAAAAGCTAAACTATTTAAATATATTAGGAGAAATAGTTATTTCAGTTAGCATTGCAAAATCATACTGATGAAAAGAATTTTTGGAAATAATATCCTTATACATTAATAGCTATAATACATTTTTAAAAAATAATAGCAATATAGACAGAAGAATTAAAAGGTATCTTTGCTAAAAGTTTCAATTCACATTTAAATATTATATACTGATAGAATTTGACATAAAACACATCAAAAGCATACATGTGACAGCGCAAATCTCCAAATACAATCATAAAGCCCATGGAGCACATATATTTGAGCTGACCTTAGTGAAATGGTGTGCAAGAAAAGGATAACACACTGAATAAATATATTTCTAACGCAAGTGTATGTGTACCTATTAATGCAAATATATAATAGCTATTAGCTTTTAAACATGCAGGAGCACAACTACAACTAATAGACTGGCTAGGAGTTTTTTTTTTTTTTTTTTTTTTTTTTTTGTGGCACTGGAGGTGGAACCCAGGGGCATTCTACCTCTTAGCCACATCTCCAGCCCTATTTTATTCTTTTATTTTGAAACAGGGTCTCACTGAGTTACAGGTGGCCTCACTAACTTGCTGAGGCTGGCTTTGAACCTGCAATCCTCCTGTCTCAGCCTCCCAAGTACTGGGATTACAAGTGTGTGCCACCACACCCGGCTAGACTGGCTAGGAGTTTTTGAAAAAGTATATTACTCAAAATTTCAATAATACACATATTATAGAAAGGAAATAAATTTTACAAAATACACTTACCTTTTATGTGCCACCCATTTTCACTTGTTTAAGTTTACCCTACTCTAAATTTACCTATCTAAGTAGAAAAATATTTAATCATTTCTATTATAATAAGTTTTGAATCCTATTTCAGCAAAGACTTGCACTGCAATTTAAGGCCTGACTTATCTGGTATAGATAATCATCTAAGTCCTTTTCAATCTTTCTTTTTAAAGGAATGAAAAAGTAAAAAGGAAAAAACTTATTAGTCAGGCATGGTGGTGCATGCCTGTAATCCTAGTACTTGAGAGGCCAAGACAGGAAGATTGCAAATTCGAAGATAGCTGCAGCAACTTAGCAAGACTATCAGCAACTTAGAAAGACCTTGTTTCCAATAAAAAAATAAAATAGGGCTAAGAGTGTAGCTCAGAGGTAAATGCCCCTTGGTTCAAACTCAGCACTACACACACACTCACACACACATACACACACACACACACACACACACACACACACCACAACCCTATTACTAGTTTATTAGTTTATCCCTATAATCATCTAAACTGATATTGTTTAACATTAAACTGCCA
The DNA here is from genome assembly GCA_004027655.1 of Graphiurus murinus. Lineage (NCBI taxonomy): Eukaryota > Metazoa > Chordata > Mammalia > Rodentia > Gliridae > Graphiurus > Graphiurus murinus. The sequence continues at coordinate 10,288 of PVLC010017322.1, forward strand.
TTAAACCTCATACTTTATAACATTTAGCTAATAAATTAGTCTGAATATAATTCTCAATAAAAAATTGTAAAATAAACCAGGCGAGTTACAAATACTTGAAGTTGCTGCTATTATTCTAATATTTTGTTTTAGACTAATTTATATAAATTGATGGAAATACATTGTGTGTGTGTGTGTTTGTGTGTGTGTGTGTGTTTGTGTGTGTGTGTGTGTGTGTGTTACGGGGGGTTGATTGAAAACATAGGCATTCTATCTCTGAGACAATCAATTCTTCAGCTCTATTTTATTTTTTATTTGAAACAGAGTCTCACTAAGTTACAGAGGGCCTCACTATGTTGCTGAGGCTGGCTAGGAACCTGCTATCGTCCTGTTGCAGTCTCCCAAGCACTGAGATTGAATGTGTGTGCCACCACACTTAACTAAAATACATTAAAAAAATTAAGTCTGTTTTAAATAAATTACATAAGATTTCTTTTTTACTTTCTAGTGGAGACACTTGGAAAGTGAATCTAGGTTCTCAATATCATTTTTCTAGTTGCATGTTTTAGCCCTCAAGAATATAGCTGAGGTAAAAGGTTATCAACCTACTGAAAAACATGTAATTAAAGATATATTATCTGTTTCCTTACTCTGAATCTGAGAAAAAAAAAAAAAAAACATAGCTACTAGAAAACATGTGAAAGTTGGAACCTTGATAAAGTCCAGTAACCTAATCATTGACATTCACAATGAAAGAGGATTATGCATTTTATTTTCCTCCAGTGGTTAAGTAAATGAATAAATGTAAGGAGAAAAAGCCAAATGTGCTTTGATGTGCTTGCTTAAAAGCCATTCATAACTGAGATGTCTTGCAGAACCTCACTGTAAAATTTGCAAGCAGGAAATAAATATGTGCTTACTATCAAATAAACATGTTGCATTAGTAAAATAAATTACTATAAAATCTGCACTCAGTACCAAATTATTTTTCTTTATTCTAAAAGCCAGTGTTCATGAGGCAGAATCAATGAGATAAAAGTCATGTTTTCCCGCTTTCAAGATAATACAGGAGAGCGGCAGAACAAACATTAAGAAAAGGAAAATCCAAATGTCATTTTTATTTGCTTTTGAGAATACAGATTTAGTTGCAGAAAATGAGAATTTACTTTTGCTAACAATTATTTGTGATGAAGCAAACTCTAAAACTATTTGCATCACCTGAACATAAAATATGGTCCTGGACAAAAAAATATATATATAAAGAAAAAGCTATATATTTTCTAAATGATAGATGAAATGCTCAGCATTTAGATTAAATATTAAACATAATATCCATACTAAAATTATATGTGATGTACAATTATTATTATCACCATGTTACAGATGGTTACTGAAGAAGACTGACAAAATACTTCTAAAGTGATAAGCAATGATAGAATAAGACTTAAACCAAGGTAGTCTGGTTCCAGAACTTAAAATCTATTAAAAAGACATCAGCTCATATTGTTTGGCATCAGACTCTACTATGATTTGAAAGCTTACCATATATTATGGTTACCAGAATAATATGGAGTCCTTTTTAGGACTTGTATCTGAAAAAAATGTATTATTATTATCATTATTATTAATGTGGCACTGGATATTGAATCCAGGGGAATTCTATCTCTTAGCTACACTCCCAGCCTCTCTCTCTCTCTCTCTCTCTCTCTCTCTCTCTCTCTCTCTCTCTCTCTCTCCTCTCTCTCTCCCTCTCTCATTATATATTATATATATTTATAATATATTATATATAATTATATATATACTTTTTATTATTATTGGTACATTGTAATTATACATTTTTGTGAGGTACAAGTTAGTAGAGGTATGCATGCACCCTTCACTCATTTAACCATTCCCCAATTCTTACCCCATTCCCTTCCCCTTCCCTCTTTATGTTTAGTGGTTGACTTTGACATGTTTGTGAATGTACATCATGTGCATTAGGGTATTTCCCTCTTCTCCCACTCCCATCACCTTCAATTAAGTCACCTTCTTTGCTAATCTAAGGCATCTCCTTCTTCTAGAGCCCCTCTTATGACCCACTTTCTCCCTAGCCTCTCATATTAGTGAGAACATACGATTTTTTACTTTTTGTGACTGGCTAATCTCACTTAACATAATGTTTTCCAGTTCCATCCATTTCCCTGCAAACGACATGATTTTGTTCCTCTTTATGGCTGAGTAAAATTCCATTGTGTACATATCCCATAGTTTTGTAATCCATTCTTCTGTTGATGGACATCTTGGCTGGTTCCACAGTTTGGCAATGTAAATTCTGGGGCTATAAACATAGATACGCATGCATTGGTCTGATAGTTTGGTTTCCATTCTTTTGGGTAGATACCCAGAAGTGGTATTGCTGGATCATATGGTAGGTTCATTTCCATTCATCCGGGGATCCTCCATATTATTTTCCAAAATGGTCGCACGAATTTGCAATCCCACCAACAATGTATTAGGGTTCCAACTTCTCCACACCCCTGCCAGCATTTGTTGTTGTTTGTGTTTTTGATGATTACCATTCTAATTGGTGTTAGGTGAAATCTCAAGGTAGTTTTGATTTGCATCTCTTTGATTGCTAATGATGTTAAACATTTTCTCATACATTTATTGGCCATTCATGTTTCTTCTTTTGTGATGTGTCTGTTTAGATCATTTGTTCATTTTTTGATTGGGTTATTGTTTTCTTAGCTGTGAGTAGGTTTCTGAGAGTCTCACTAAGTTGTTGAGGCTATCCTTAAACTTACAATCCTCCTGTCTCAGCTTCCCAAGTACTGGGATTGTAGGATGCACCACCATCCCTGGCTGAGTGTTGCCTTTTTTGAATGCAGGCTTGGCCTAAGAGCTATTATCCTGTGAACTTATATTTTATAACAGTTTCAGGCTACAGAACTCTGACTTACAACAGCATTTCACTATACAGTCATGGGTCAATTAAGGAATATGTTCTAAGAAATGCTTCATTAGACAATTTGTCATTGTTCAAACATCATTGAACGTACTTAACTCTAGATGGTGCAGCACAGAACACACCCAGGCTCTATAGTATAGCTAATAAGGCTAATCTTATTAAGTATACCATACCTAGGCTGTGTATCTATACAATATGCTACCATACTGAGTGTTATAGACAGTTGTCACACAATAGTGTTTGTGTATCTAAACATAGAGAAGGTATAGTAACAATACTAGGTAATAGGAAATTTTCAGTTCCATTATAATTCTATAGGACCACTATTGTATATAGAGTCCATTGTTGACTGAAATGTCATTATATGTGTATGACTGTCCATTATTTTATTCAACTGGGTAATAATATGATGTCAGAAAAATCAAGAGAAGGAAAACATATTTAGTAAATTTTTATTAGAAGAAAAGATGTGTGCATGTATGCCTTTACCAGCTAGTACCTAAAAAAGATATATGATTACAATCCACCAATAAAAAATAAAAAACTAAAATTATTTAATGATAAATATTTGTCAGCAATTTTCTAATATGAATGACAGATTAGTCTCTTGTCATATGTGTTCATCTAATACATTATTTTGGAAAAAATGAAAAAAAATTTTGAATTGCAGAGGAAAAATAGATCATCTGGTAAACCCCAAGCAAGTCTCAACAAATTTTAAAAACTTGAAATCATATTGATTATCTTTTCCAACCACAATTCCATAACCCAAAACTTTGAAAACTATGAATGCATGGAAATTAAACAACATACTTTTGAATGAATAATGGATAAATAAAAAACAAGAGGAATATGAATCAATTTCTTGAGAAAAATGATTATAGAAAGATAACACAACAAAACCTGTGTTATACAGCAAAATCAGTACTAAAAGGCAAGTTTAAATCAATCAGCACATCATCAAAAATCAGCCAGTCATATAATTTTGAAGATTGTATGTTTTCTTTCATATGTGAAAGCAGGAGAGAAAAATAAAATACAAAAAAGGACTTTAGATAAGTGAGGAGAGAAATCACTAGAATAGTGGAAGGGGACAGAGAGTGAAAGGTGGGGAGGAGAAAAAAAACTAATGAAAGAAACAATATAAATAATGCTATGTCTGTATGCAAAGATATCACTGCCAATCACACTATTGTATACATGCAGGAGTGGGTAGCAAGATGAGATCCAAAGGGAAACATACCAAGTGCTGTGTGCATGCATGTGTCTATCACTTTGAATTAGTAGCAGGAAAGAAATAATAGTGATCAGAGATGAAATAGAGATGAAAAACAATGCAATGAAAAAGATCTACTATAATGCACCAATACAATTATTTTAAAAAAATCTATGAGACAAAAAGTTAAGAAAACTTGTCAAACCCTTAGCTAGAAAATTAAGAAAAAAGATAGTAAAACCAGGGATGAAAAAGGAGACATTACAACTGAATTCAGAGAAACACAAAAGATCATTAGATATTATGAACAGCTATACACCAGCTCATTTGATTACATAGGGAAAATGCACAAAACCTGAACATATACACATTCTAAGACTGAATTATGATTAAATATGAAACCTGAACTGATAAATAATGAATAACAAGATTGAATCGGTAGTAAAAATTCTCTAATCAATGAGACCGAGAATGAGACGGCTTCACTGCTGACTTCAATCTACCATTTTTTTTTCCCTTTTTCTTGTATTAGTACATTGTAATCCTACAGATTTTGAAGTTCAGAGTGATAGAAGCACATGCACATAGTACTCCCCCAGTTCCCATTCAACTCTCTCTTTCTCCCCACCTTCCCATGCTCAGCACAGTGATTTGGCTTTGATAAGTTTGTGTATGTATATCATGTCCATTGAGGTGTTTCCCTCTTCAAGTCTTTCTTCTTCCTCCCATCTCCCTCAGTTAAGTCCCCTCCTTCAGGCCACTAAGTTTTCTCCTCCTTTGTCTCAAGTCCCTCCTGTGTTCCAATTTCTCGTTAACTACCGCATATGACTTTTCACTCTTTGTGACTGACTAACCTCACTTAGCATAATGTCCTCCAGTTCCATCCATTTCCCTGTAAATGACATAATTTTATTCTTCCTTATGACTGAGTAGATTTTCATCGTGTATATATCTTATAATTTTGTAATCCATTCATCTGTTGATGGACATCTCAGCTGGTTCCATAGTTTGGCAATTATGAATTGTGCAGCTATAAACATAGATGTGCACGTATTACTATGTTAGTCTAGTCTCAATTCTTTGGGGTAGATACCCAGGAGTGTCAATCTACTATTTCAAGAAGAATTAATCCCAATTTATCTCAAATTATTTGAAAAAATAAAACAGGAGGAAATTCTTCTAAACTCAATCTATGAGGCCAGTATTAAATACTAAGACTCACTTATGAAGCCTGATACTAAAACTAGACAAGGATACAATGAAATAATAAAGTCACATTTCTGTTTGAAGAAACAAAAATACTTACCCTGGTTTAAACATTTCACAATGTACACATCTATTGAAGCATCACATGATATTTTCAAAAAATGTCCAATTTCATATATTAATTAAAAACTTTTAGGTAATCTAAAGGCTTTTTCCAGATAAACAGATGAAGCTAGTTTGAAGTACGAAAAGGTGATTTTTTTTAGCTTCATCTTATCTTATTTAATAAAGAGTCTTAAAGAGAAATAAGCTGATGCACACCTTGCAAAATAATGTGAATACTCATGCCATTTAATGTGAACAACATATATCAATCTGAGATATCAGAAAACATAGTACAAGTAAGTATAAATATGTGCATCCTCATTAAATTCAAGTAACCTCTTACACAACTTCCCTAGATAATGCAAAATTGAATGATTGCTTCTGGAGTCAAATGTAAAATATCAAAATTATACCATATCAAGGGTCCCTCGTGAACTATGGAACTCAGTTTAAGAAGCAGGAGGAATCCATACAGCATTTGTATTAGCAGGAAGCATCTGGCATGCCTGACGATCTGAGTCCAAAGAGACACCACTGAGGATTGCTCATCTTTACTCCTACTTTTTCTTGATAGGATTTAAAATGCTAGCTTGAGCTGTTAGCCAACCAAAAACTACAATTCAAAAACTAAGAATGTGTGATTACAGTAAGAGGAACTTTAAAAAGCATGGAAATGAACTTAGCGCTAAGGGCAAGAATATAAATGATTTTCACTTATTTTTAAAATGGATATGTTTGGTTCACATTGAGATATTAATTACGCCTTAACAGAAAAAAAACCTATATTAAATCTGGAGGTTATTTAACAAAGTCCAAGTTGTTAAGCATCTAATATATTTCAGGTTTGTTAGGTATCTAAATTTAAAAATTGACTTTAAAATACATTTTTTCTTTCCTCTGTTTTTCTTGGATTATTATAAATTTAGAAATCCATTTTCATTAGTTTTAGTCAACAGTGGTTGTTTAGCATTGATACTGTATATGAAATTTGGGTACTGTATAACACTATATTTCCTTTTACCCTGCTTTTATTCTTTATATTTTAGTTATCATTACATCATATATATATATATATATATTACAAATGTATATACACACATACATAACATATATACACATATATTATAAGCTTTATAATATAATATTAAAGTTTATTTTAAATTGTCATGTTGAGGTAGAATAGAAAAAAATCAGAAATGCATAGAAAGGAAATAGATAAAGGAAGGGCAAAGAAATATAATTTTAAAGTTCTGTATACATTTTCTGGACTGTCATTTCCCAATCTAGTTTTCTTCCCAGGCCTATCTTTCCCAAATTTCTGGGAAATTTGGTAATCTACCTGGTGTATTGTTAATTATCCCATCAATAAATTGCTTAAGCAAAGAGAGGTATGATTATAGTCAAATTAGCATATTTCAACACTTTATCGTGTTTACCTCCATATTTCTAGATAACACTTTTAATTCCCCTCATGGCTAATATATTTTTATTATAAAACAATAGCTTAATTAACAATATATTTAACTTCTGTTCATTTCCTAATGCAACAAATTGTTATGCTATGTGTTACAAATATCCTAGAATTTACTCTCAGTGGATACCCTACTCTGCACAAAATTTTAATATATGTTTCAGGAAAATGACATTCTTAGACCTATGCTAAGCTGTGCAATGATTAAATTATGCAAATGCTATTACTCAGAATTAGACAGGAATCTTGTTACACAAAAAATGCTGACTTACTAAAAAATGCTAATGTCCAATTGTTAAGAGCTTCCTCTGAGAATAACTTTCATGTAAAATTAACTGTTCTAACAAGATCTGACATAAATGAAATCTGCAAATGAATGAATAATTTATAGGTATAGTACTGAATGCCAGAAGTTCCTGGATAGATTTGCTTATTTAAAAACTCCAAGATATGTTTCCTAAAGGAAAATTAACCTTCAACACAACAAAGTGCCTGTTATCTTATCTATGTATGTGTGTGAATTTAACTTATTTATTTGTTTACCTTTTCCCATTTTGTTAGAGCCAAGATTTGAGAAAGATAAGATTCATGTTAAAAGTGATTGGATGATTATTCTAATAGGTTAATCAGATGGTTGAGTAAAAATAGATGAAAAGCCATAAAATAACAGATTTCTTGAAAGTAAAAAATACTTTACCAATGCTTAAAGATCTAGGTTTTAAGACAAACTATTCAGAGATTCACTATGAAAAAAAAAAAAAAACAACACTGTTGGCTTTCATTCTTTTGGACTGTGCTCTTAAAATCTGCTCAGAGAGAATAGAAACAAGTGTTAGTAAATAAAACATGGTATTCTCAGGATTTTTTTTTCCTAGTTAAAAGTTAATTTGCTTATAACAGAACTTTTGGAAATACAGAAATAAAAGGCAGATGAAATAATGTTAGCAATAAATTTAATGAAAATCGAAATGAGAGAAGATGAATAAACTTCTAAGATAAAAAAAAAATGAGTATTCTGTGTTTCTAAATGAAGACCAATCGACTCTTTTTGTGAAGAGTTTTATAAATTCATTTGGAGACATGGGATTGATAAATAACCACAACTTGACATATTACTTGGATATTTCTAATGGAAAGAACTGTAGCAATTTCAGAGAGGAAGCCCCTATAGTTTCTTCTCACCAAACATAGTAAAAAAGATGATGCTTTTAGTAGCAAAGCATCGAAAACATTGAAGCTTGGCATGGTGGTGCATACTGGTAATCCTAGTACTTGGGAGGCTGAGATAGGAGGGGATTCAAGCTCAGTCTCAGCAAGCTAGTGGAGCCCTTCGAAACCTAATGAAACCCTATTTCAAAGCAAAATATAGAATAAGGCTGGGAGTGTAGTCCACAGGTAGAAAGCCTCCTATGTCCCTGGATTAAATCCCTAATAAAACACACACACGCACACACTCACACACACACACTTGACTATTTTTATCACATTATTTCCTACAATTTCTAGCATTCTACTGATATTTTAATATAAAGAAAATAATTCTATTCAAATAAAGTTTGGATTTCTTTTCAAAACACATTCTTGAAAGATAAAATATTTTATGTATAAGATAGTCAATAGAGACAGCAATACTCATTTTAAAACTGCCAGGGACTGCACATGAATTAATAGAATTACATATTTATGAACCAATTACAATATTTACACAGGCCAAGCAGATCCCTGTTCATTTAATTATAATTTGATAACTCTTTTGAATAAACTTAGCAACAGTGGCAAAACCCAACAGACTATATTAACATTTTACAAATGAATTACAAATTATGGAATACAAAATTATTTTCTTGTATAACTTTAGGTCAAAATCCAAATCTCAGGTACCTGAAAACAAAAATCAGTGGGGCATCTTACCAGTTGTCAAGAACAAGGGTAAAATGAATTATTTTATAAGCCATTCTTCATATTATTATTATGCTATGACACAATAAAGTTGCCA
>PVLC010017322.1:19313-34033 GCA_004027655.1 Graphiurus murinus
TTTTTACTATTAAGTACCTGTAAAAAACTGTTAGCATGGTGTGTTCTTTGCCAACCATGTTGGTTTTTTTTTAGCTGTTTCTGCCACTTTAATAGAAATGGGCTCCCCATTACATAGATAAAAAAATCTCCTGGTGTAACTTTAACAAATCCTTTTTTTTTTTTCATCTTTCCCTTATTTGGTGCATTGTAATCACACATCTTTGTTAGGTACAAGTTAGTATAGTTAAAGACATCCATGCACACATTTCTCATTTAACCCTTCCCCAATTCCCGCCCCACTCCCTCCTCCTTCCTCCTTCTCAAGGTCAGTTTAGTGACTTTGATGTGTTCATGAAAGTACATCATGTTCATTAGGGTGTCCTCCCTCTCCCCATCACCTTCCGTTAAGTCAAATTCTTTGTTCACCTAAGGATTCTCCTTCTTCATCTGGAGTCCCTCTTATGTCCCATTTTCTCCCATCAAACTATGGCTCTTGTATCTTTTCCAGACAATCTGGTTTTAGCTGTGAATTTCTGGATTTTTTTTTCCAGGTTTCAAGATGACATTTGTCCTATGGCATCAATTTTTGGATGGATCCAATAAAAATCACTCATTGTCATTGTATTCAGATTCTTTCTTATTTGTAAGGACAAAAAAATGACAATTTCCAAAATGTTAACATGCCAAAGCTTAGACAAAGCTCTGAAGTAGACTTAAGAGTAATTAAAGGTATCTTTTTGAGGACATTAACTTATATCAGAATGGTAAATAATCTAAGCGTGAAATAGATTTTGGTTCCTGAACAAAGAGAACAGAAAATCAATTAATAGAAACAGTGATTAAACCAATGAAATTTAGTGATTAAATATTTTCAGCACAAATATAAAAGTAATGATACATTTATGAAAGAGAAAGAATAGGACATTTTTTGTATATGTGTGTGTATATGCAAAAAAATTATATTACTTGCTTTTATAATAAATGCAGGATCTAGCAAAGAAAATTTCCAGATAAATCTAAAGGTACACAAGGATAAATGGTAAATTATTCATAATTTCACTATATAAAGATAATTACAATAAATATACACATGTTAATGCTGTTGTCTATTTTCATTCAAATATATGCTAATTTCCAAAAATATTATACACTTTTCTATTATACTAACATTAAAGTAATGCAACTCTCTTTCTGAGAACATGGCTCCTTCCATCTCTTCAGAGACTAAAACTATTAGCATTATCCTCTGTATGTGTCTATTCTTTTCTTATGCAATTATGCACAGACATAGATACGTATACATACTTAAAAATTCATGGGTTTTGTGACCTTTGTATAAAATGGATGATATTATACTGGTGTGTCATAATATACTTTTTTGACATAGTAATAGTCCTTTAAGGTATTTCCACATTAGCTCAGACAAATTCTTTCCTTATGTTTGGACTTTAAATAGTAACTTATAGTCCCACAAGAGTCAATTTGATATGTCTCAAAGACCTGTAAGTTAAACCAGAAATGGTAAAGCTACAGGAGGAGGGCATAGGTTCAATACTCCAACATATAGGGACGGGTAGAAACTTCCTCAGCAAGATGCCCAAAGCTCAGGAAATCAAAACAAGAATTAATAAATGGGATTGCATTAAACTAAGAAGTTTTGGCATATCAAAGGAAACCATCAAGAGTTTAAAGAGAAAGCCCAAGGAATTGGAGAAGATCTTTACCAGCTATCCCTCTGAGAGAGGATTAATATCCAGAATATACAAAGAATTTAAAAGACTTTACACTAGAAAAACAAATAATTCAATCAAGAAATTGGCAACTAAATTGAATAAACACTTCACAAAAAAGAGATACAAATGGCCAATAGATACATAAAAAAAATGTTCAACATCATTAGCAATTATGGAGATGGAAATCAAAACTACATTGAGATGTCATCTAACCCCAATCAGAATGGCAATCATCAAGAAGTCAAATAACAATAAATGTTGGTGAGGATGTGGGGAATAGGAACTCTTTTACACTGTTGGTGGGATTGCAAACTAGTTCTGCTGCTATGGAGATCAGTGTTAATATTCCTTAGAAAACTGGGAATGGATCCACCATATGATCCAGCTATACAACTCCTGGATATCTTTCCAAAGAGGTTGAAACCAGAGAACTACAGTAACATATGCATACCCATGTTCATAGCAGCAGAATTCACAATAGCCAAATTATGGAATCAGCTCAGGTGTCCATCAACAGATAAATTGATCACAAAACTATGGGAAATACACACAATGGGATTCTACTCCGCAATACAGAAGAATAAAATAATGTCATTTTCAAGAAAATGGAAGGACCTGGAGAACATTATGTTAAGTGAGGTTAGCCAGTCACACAAAGTGAAGATGTTATCTTCAATACTCACAAGCTAGGGAGTAACTGGGATACCAGAGGGACTCCAGATAACAGAAGAGAAACCTCAGTAGAGCCAGGGAAGTGGGCTAAGGGAAGGGGAGGGGGAAGACTGAGGTTCGTTATTAGAAATATTAATATCGACTGTGTGTACATATATGAAAAATCCCAATATCAGTCTCAGTCCTTTGTATGGGAAGGGGGGAATGGGGAGGCTGGGGGGGCACCAACTGCTATGTGCATGTATGTCAGTGTCAACACGATTTACATTATGATGTGAGATGATAATGCACCAATAAAAGCACATTAAAAATCAACAGTAATTTAAACCTTGTATCTTATCTAGTCAACTTTAACCCTATAGGTTAATGAATAATGAAATTGTTTCCAGTATCTTTTATAACTGTACAGACACAAACAACACATTTACTCATGACATATATTCTATTTTTAACACTTAATTATTAAGCTGCTTTTCAATTGTAAAAGTGTCCTCATTTATTAATAGATAGGCTCTTGGCAGTTATAAACCCGTGTGGTATTTTCAAGTTAACTATTGAGAAGAAACACACAACTAATAACAACCCGAAAAGTCTTTCTGCTGTTCGCCTCTAATTTAAGAAAACATTGCTAGCAGAATCCTCCAGCCTTTATGGAAAAAAGGACAAGTTAAGCCTTAGAAATATTTTATTGATTTCTTCAACCTGTGGAAACCTCAGAGGATTTGAGAGATAAAGAGATACTTGTTGAGCACTCCCTGAGAATTACTGCCCCTGCCTTATACTTCAAGGAAGGCATATAAAATATGCTGATCTTTAAGAGACAGTTATTTCACCCATTTTAAAAATCATAGCTGTGATACTTTTCTGTCTTCTACTCTCACTGGTTTAACAATTCATCTCCATTTTGAAATCCTTCTTAAGGAAGTTGGGGAAATGGAAACAACAGTGGAAGAAGGCTTCAGGAAACTCAGTCTCTCAATGGTTGTTATTTTCTCTATTCAGAAGAATTCTACATAGTATGTGTGTGTGTGTGTGTGTGTGTGTGCGTGTGTGTGTGTGTGTGTTTGTGTGTTATATGCATGTATATAGTATACATGCTATTCTTCTTTCTTGATTTTTTTGCTATTTTCCTTTTAGAACGACCATAAATATAATCAGCTTGCCAATACCTCTGTGCAATCTTTGAAGAATTCAATAATAAGCTAAGGAAATGGCAAATGACTAACATAAATATTTTAAGTAATTCTCAAGTAAATTTGATTTTCTTTAACTCTGTTACAAATTTCATATGATTTAATTCATATTAAAACCTGCTAAATGAGATTTTTGCATATTTCCACATAAGCCTAATCAGATTATCTGCTGTTCAGTCATGGTTTGGTCAGGAAAATAAAAGTCACTAAAAGATCCTAGATATGAGGAGTTTAATATAGGAATTAGGAGCTCACACAGATTTTTGAAATAGCTAAGAAGTGACAAATATAAAAGCCTGCAATTAATTGTCTCTACTGTGTGTCCTGAAGAGGGTGGCTCTTAAAAGCACAGATAAAATTTGTTGTAATCCTCAAGAAACTCTGTTTCATAATATTTGCCTCTCTCTGAGAGATGAAATTATAGGTAGAATTTCAACTTTCAAAATTTCTTTATTGCCTGTTTTATGAAATAATACTTAGTTTTAGGTGTGAAAAGTCAGTAATATGTTTCCGTTTTTTAAAAAATCTAATATACAATTATTCAATAATAATTTTATAGTAAAATATTAATAATATTAATACAATTCATTTCAACCTAAAAAAACCTCTCTAAGCGCCCACCATCGACCTGAGTCTGTGGCAGCTAGGTCTATACTCAAAGCTTGTCCAGATGTCACTAGTATTCAGCTGTCACTGGAGAACATACCTCTTTTTCACCTTCTAAGCACTTTGTAAATGTCTCTTCATGGAAAAATCTAATCCAAAATCATGGAAGAGACTTTCCAAAATCAAGCACTGCATCATTTTCCGTGATTCAGAAAAGACCTTAAAAGGGAAAATATTTACAGTAGACAATCCAGTAAAATCTTTACCATTTTCAACTCTGTATTAATATGTGACTATTTAACACACTGTTATTTTGTACATGAAGAGGATAATATCATAATTCCTTCACATGGTGTGATCTAATCAGTCTTCATTACAACTAGAGGTAGGCTTTCTTTCTCCCTGAAAATTTAACTGTTCTTGTCTATAGTTCAGTCACAATCCCCGTTTATATATAGTACTTTAAATGCTGGTGTTTTTTTTTTTTTTTTTTTACGGTACTGGGGATTGAACTCAGGGGCATTCTACCTCTGAGCTACACCCCCAGCCCTATTTTTTTATTCTTTATTTTGAAACCGAGTCTCACTAGGTTGCGGAGTGCCTCACTAAATGCTGTTTTATAGAGGTGAACATTATCAACACAATTTATATCTATTATCTTATCAGGAGAACAGGAAGATATTTAATGTAGATATAGTTATCAACACAAGAGAAAATATGCATAGTTACTATAGTTCTCATACCTTAATATATGACTACAGTTGTAATTCTTAACTTCCTTTTTCTAGTACTAATTCAATATTTCTTTTTCACTTATCCAGTATCTATTCATGATTCAGTTTGCCATGATTATTTACTTGGCAGAAAGACCTAAATATCCACTTCTTTTTTTTTTTTTTTTGCAGTACTGGGGATTGAACTCAGGGGCATTCTACCTCCGAGCTACACCCCCAGCCCTATTTTTTATTCTTTATTTTGAAACCGGGTCTCACTAAGTTACAGAGTGCCTCACTAGGTAGCTGAGGCTGGCCTCGAACTCGGATCCTCCGGTCTCAGCCTCCCGAATGCTGGGATTACAAGCGTGCGCCACCACGCCCGGCTAAATATCCACTTCTAAGAAGGCTGAGTTATTAATAATCTTTCTTATTTCAAGTTGTTGTAATTTTACTTTTGGCTCTAATTCTGAATAAGTGATCACTAAGTGATGAAAACCCACTGAGTCTCAACATTATTCTCCTTGTCCACTGTGTATTACTTACACATTATATCTTTTTTAGAACACTTTTATTGGAGTATTGTGATTATACATCATACTGAGGTTCAAAGTGATATAGGCATAGATGCACACAGGACTTGGTGTGTTTCCCTACTGATTGTCAAAATTAATTACCTAGTCTTTTCCCTGTGTCATCAACATACTAGATGAAACCATCTGGAATCCAGTTCCAATTGATTTTACCTAGGTGCCTCTTTTCCCTTCTGAATAATAACTTTGCAATCTCTCTGCTCACATAGAGTAATTTTTTTTATACTTTGCTGTTATGATTCCCTGCTATAGCAGAAACTTGTTAAAGCTCACAGTTGACTTTGGGAGAAATCGAAAAGGAAAGATACAATTATGCCTGGAAAAAGAGGCACAAAGTATTGATTAGTGTCATTGCATCTTTTGTTTTTGAGCTCATATGATCTAATAACACTTCTTAGATCCTTTAGCAACTTAAGTACTCTTAAGTTCTCATTTTTATAATGTGCTTATATTGGTGTATTTTAGTCTCACATCATAATAAATTCTCATTTTTAGCCATATTTGACAAACTGTTCTATTCATGAAGAACAATGGGTGCCTCCCATATGATTCAACAAAGATTTATACAATTTTGCCACCCACGCACATCCATATCCAAAACATGCTCTTTACCATTAAGATGTTAAGGGTGTGGTATCCCTCATCTGGTCAAAGATAAAGCCTATATTTCTTATTCTTCTTGCAATTTTTTTTACCACTCTGATCTGCCATATTGTCATTCCTATTAGCATTCAACTTATGTTCTACAGATATAGAAGAGTAACACACAGTCCATGAGAAGTCCTTCACATCTGATGCTAATTGAAAGTTTGGGAATGGGCCATTCCCCAAAATACCCTCACTTCACTAATTCATTAGAAGGAAGCACAGAACTCACTAAAAGCTGATGTACCCGTTGTTACAGTTTGTTACAGAGGAGAGACACAAATAAAAATCTCAAGGGAAGAAGCACATTGGATAGAATCAGGGATACTACCAGAAGTGTAGTCCCATTATCCTCTCTTCTCTGGAAAGGTACCACTTTGTTGACATCTATGTGTGACAAGACAGGTGAAAAATTGCTATCTAGGGAATTTCACTTGAGCCTTGACATGAAAAACGACAACAAAAAGCTTTTACTGGAGTGGTAATTTTTGACTGCATATGTGCCTGGCCTCCCTCTCCAGTATCTCTGGAAGTTAAACTGATAATGTATGACTCACAGGCATACCCCAATCCACACTGTTAGTCTACATGACATGACTTAAGGCCTACAGGCAAAAAAGGACACTCATTTCAGGAATGATACACAAAGAGATTGGCATGGTTAGAGATTTTCTCTCCCAGAAGTCAAGGGCGAAATTCAAAGCCCTCTGTAGGCAAGGTTAAATTCTTTACTACATACCTTCTTATGTTCAATAAGAATATTCAAAATGTGTTTCTTAAAAATGTTCTTTTTCACAACATATCCTAACCAATTTATCTTGTTGCCTTTTCATTAAGTCGAGAAATGTCTGCTGACTTCTTCCTCAGTCACTACTCTGCACACTATACTCTTGCTCTGTGCCCTTCTTTTTGTTGGAGTTTCTCATGATATTGTTTACAAGGAACTTCTAAATTGCCATATCTCAGGCAATATCTTCAGATTTAATCCTATTTGTATTCTGGCATCAACACACTGCTTCTATGTCCTAAAAATGATACTCTTTTATATAGTTGCTCTTTTTTTCTTGCGTCTCCAATACATCTTTTAAAATCACAAAATAGCAATATGTAAATTCTGGTGATTCCTCAACTTTCAGCAGTTGTAATTGAAATACTAAGGACTAAGGGTATTTTTTTTTCCTTTCTAACTGACATTTGTATGTTACAAATGCACATACATTCAGATCATAAACATATGTATAATGGGCTTCTTTAACCCATTACATTAGAAATACATTGACATAAGAATGAGCTGAGGAGAATCCAGATATTTAGTTCAATGTATCTGGGTAGTGCTCCTTTCTAATAGCAGTAAAGCACAAGGAACAGAATACAATATGTTTAGGTCCTATGAAAAAATGAAAGGGACAGGTTTGACACTAATTTGGGATATCATAGCCTGAATATGTTATACATTACAAAGAATATTATCTACAACTATAGAAATATGTTGAACATGCTTATATACAGGAAAGTCTGTCACTTGATAAGCAGAGAGATAATTAAAACTAGATCCTACACTTCAAAAGCATATAATCCAAGATAGGACATTGGGCTTATGGAGTCTAAAAATTGATCTTATACAAACTTCAAAATGAAGACATTAGTTGATTTGGGGGGAGAAATTACTTAATTGATATGTTGAAATCACTGAGACTTTAAAGATGAATCACAAATTAGACAGATTTTACTAATCTAACAAATAACCACTATCTATGTAGTAATAGTAGTCAGCAAAATCCCAGACTTCCCTTAGAGTAGCCCACTCTGAAAAAAATATTCTCAGAATGAAGTATCAGAGTAGAATGTTTGAAGGCAACCAGCTTCCACATGGGAAAAGGAGGGAGGAACTGTGTTGACATGACTAGATTCCCCTCTGAAACACACCAATCTCACAATTCACTTCTCTTCTGTAGAGGAAGGTGGTTGAATACATTTAGAAACGCCATGCATTTCTTTGGACTTTTCTTCATTCTGTGGGACAATCAGACATTGAAAAATCAGTATATCTATTTAATAGTAGTCATAAAAATAGATAGTAATAATAGCTAACACTTATAGACAATAGGTTTTTGAAACGTACATTCATGGCTATCAATACTATTATTGTGGTGTGGCCATTTTTTTATGAGAAAACCATGTCCAATGAATTTAATCATCTAGAATATGACAGAGCTAATATTCTATCTATCTATACCCTTGAAACAAAAATTGTACTGTGTCTAAAATTTTTGGACTATACTATGGAATTTGGTATGTGCCATAAAAATAAAAACATCCTGACTATTGCCTCATCTGTAGGGCATCATGTTCGTACCACATGATTTGGCTGTAATCGTCTGGCATTATTATCAGACCTAAATGCAACCACACTGTGGACAAGTCAGCAGCTGCTAAAGGGAAAGCTCTGCATGTAAAAAACAAGAGCCATTTAAGTGGAACAAATGTGATTCTGACATGGAGAGTCTGAATATGATGCAATGAAGCTCTTAGCTATTTTTTCAGAAAAAACTTGCAAATCTACCATGAAAGACAGAAACAGAAGACATTTCAAAATGTTAATGGAAACAAAAAATTGGGGGTTGCAAATCTACCATGAAAAACAGAAAGAGCAGACATTTCAAAATGTTAATGGAAATAAATTTTTTTGACCAATGAGATAATCTGGTCACTAGAATATTCTAGTAATTTGAATAACTTCAACATTCCTTTCTGTTGTGATAACCTATTCTCTAGCTGATTTACTTTAGAAACCACTGGTACAAGTTTTGGCTTTGACTTTTAGTGAAAAAGAAAGAAGATGTCAAAGAGCCTTCTTTTGCATGTTGTTATTTAAATAAAATTCTCAGTTGCTTCCAAAAGCACAGAAAAGAGCCTGACACAAAATCATGGGAGTTCAGAGACGGAACAGGAGGAGTATTGAATATTTGATACCATAATAAATAATCCAGCAATGATCAAAATAATTGGGTTTTGGCAAGAATGTCTTTTCTATTTCTGTTTTGGTTGATTGTCATTAAAGAAACAGAAGAATCTAGAAATAGGTAATTAAAAAATGTCATGCACTAAAATATTTTTTTCTGAGATAATTTAATATGCCTCTAAGCAGATCATTTTATTTATCTCAAAACAACCTTGATGTGTAAGGGTGAGAACCTGCTTTTGGAGCCATAAGCAGCTTCCATCTCCGCCACTGCGATCACTCTGTTCATGTGCCTATTCTGCACAGACTTGGGGTAGCTGATGTCAAAAGCTACCTGCCATTCATTCACTGCTGAGGCGTTCCACCTTCTTGATTGTTTCGAGATCTGTGGGAACCTTTGATGTGTGAAACAATTAACACTGTGTGCTTGTTCTCTTGTGTCCATCTGCATTCCTGTACCCATACCTCCTTATCCAAAGCCTTCAAGTCTTATGCTTTTCAGGCCTCTGACTAAGTGGTCAAGTCATTGGCCATTATCTTCCATATCAGAGCACTTTCCTTTCCCCTGGAAATACAGAATCAGGCAGGCCATTTGTGAAGCCAATTTTGGGGGAAGATTTTTCCTCTCTACTGTTTTCCAGGACCAACATCCATTTTTTTTCTTTGTATATACTTACCAATTTGAAATATTTGTAAACCAACTCTTAGCCTTTTCTCCTGCTTTCAACTGGTCATATTAAGCTCCCCATTAGGCCACTATCATAAGCCAAAAGAGGAACTGCTACAACTGTGGAGGGGATCTGGGTTACCTATTTTCTCATGGAGTTTATGAATGCCTTTTGATCATGCTCATGCTCATACTCAGTTCTGACGCACTGGTTTCTTCTTATGATAAAATACTTCTCATAATGAGTAGTTCCAGGTACATTTGCGGTCTCATAGTCAAGAAGTCTGTTGCTGCCAAGGCCTTGGCAAGCCAAGAATTTTAAAAGGATGTGTAAATCACTGCTGAGGGTGCCGTGGCCTTCCCAGACTCTCAGAGGTTGAATATTTATTTTCCCCACAACTTGTTATAAGCTTATTACTTCATTATTCTCTGCCTTGAGATCTCCAATATCATAGCTTGTACTAGATTGTAGATCCATGAGAAACATCTTATTATTTCTTCCTTCTTCCTAGTAAAAGATATGGATGTATTGCTTAGTCTAAACATAGTCTGTAAAGCCGCAAATAGCAAAAGTTTGAAAATGTTTATGTTGAGTCAGGCATGGTGACTCATGCTTGTAAGTCCAGTACTTGGGAGGCTGAGACTGGAGGATCTGGGTGCTCAGCCAGCCTCAGCTATTTAGTGAGGCCCTCTGCAACTTAATGAGACCCTCTTTCAAAATTTAAAAACAAGAATTAAAGGTAGGACTGGGGGCATAGCCTGGAGGAAGAATACCCCTGGATTCAATCCCCAGTACCACACACACACACACACACACACACACACACACACACACAAAAGAAAATGTTTATGTAAATAATGAATAAAACAAGTATTTACAAGCTTAATATAATCTTAGTTTTATTTTCTACTTCTGACATTAATAGAGGGAATACTTGTGAAATAATGTTATTTTGCATAATAATTCTGGTTAAGTGATATTATTTAAATAATTTCTTCAAATTTCGTTTTGAATCTAAACAAAAAGTATTCTTTAATTATTAAAAAGTATTTATGAGCCGGGCATGGTGGCACACGCTTCTAATCCCAGTACTTAGGAGACTGAGACTGGAGGATCTGGGTTTGCGGCCAGCCTCAGCTACTTAGGCTCTCTGCAACTTAGTGAGACCCTGTTTCAAAATAAAAACTACAAAATAGGACACTAGAGGTGTAGCTCAGAGGTAGAATGCCCCTGGCTTCAATCCTCAATACCACAAAAAAAAATGTATTTATGCAAAGATGGAAGGTAATACAGGAATAAAGGTATATTTATTATATGGTTTCATATAACTTAATTATAATCACTTTAAAATATTTTAGTAAGTTTTTGAAGGAAACTATTATCTTTGTAGTTAATATATTTATTTATATTTTGTATATTCATGAAAATATATTTTATAATTTAAAGTTATATTTTTTACAGATAAGGAACAAGTATTATACAAATGAACATCCATGCACCAATCACATGATATTGGAAATAAAATAGTACCAATATCTTTCAAGATGTCCCACTATTCTTTCACAACAGTAGCCCTGTCTCAAACTTAAAACCACATCATTGAGTTTTGTATTGAATACTCATGTTTTTCACATTCCTCACCAAATATGTGTGTATATATAAATATTTTATTTTGCCTGTTTTTGAACTTCATAAAAATGGAATTGTACTGTTTATATTCTTCTCCATTTACTTTTTTGCTTAATGTCATTCTTAAGATTCATACATGCACATGCCTGCGTCTCTATTGTATTTATATTTTCTGCTGTAAGACACACCATTGGATACATATAAATAATTTACTCAACTTCTCTTTTGTATTTTGTATTATTCTAATAAATGCAACAATAACTATTTTTTACCTATCTCCTAGTGAACATATAGAGTAGTTTCTCAAAGACTAGCATTGCTTATTTTCAGTATATACATCTTTCCTTGTTTATTAGAATTTTAAATTTCTGTATTTTTTTAGTTGTATAAAATAGTGTCTGTGCTTTAAATTTGCATTGGCATGTTTACCTTGTGTTTCAGGTTTTATACACACACACAAACAATTGTAAGATGGTGTATCTATATAATATGTATAGCTATATGTATGTATATTATTTAAATACTATATATATTTTATATATATAGTATATCTAAATACTATAATATATATCCTTATATGAAAAGTAGTTGCTAGTGAAGATTCTTATTGATATTTTAAAATTTTATGCACCTTATCCTTACTAGATTCCTTTGTGGATATTGGAAAAAATGGTAGAATAAAAAACAATATGGTAAAATGATTGAAGAAAAAGAGCTAAAATAAGATAAATTTGAAAACACTGTCATTTAAATGTAAATACAGAAAAAGATGAAAAACCTTTTAGCTTTAGCAGGCAAATATGTCAAAGAGCTATCTGCATGTCCATGTACATTATAGCATTATTAATATAGCCAAGAAATGCAATCAACCTAAGTGCCTGTCAATATATCAATAAATACAGAAATGTGTTACATATACACAATGAAATACTATCACAAACAATTCTTTCAGTTGTGACAATGTGGATAAATCTGTAGGACATTATGTTAGGTGAAACAAGCCAGACACAGAAGACAGATACACATTTTCTCACTTACATGTCAAATCTAAAAATGTCAACCACATAGAAGGAGAGAATAGAATGATAGTTAGTCCTTTGTTAGAATGGTCTATCCATTTATAGAACATTCTTGACATCCTCCAGTAGAAATGATTATTTTTTATTTCATACAACCTATTTCATTCCATCATATTTAATTGGTTTCTACTTTTTTAATTTATACTTTTATTGGTACATTGTAGTCTCACAACATAATGTGGTTCATACTAATAGTAACATGCATGCACATAGCACTTCGTGAGTATTTTTAAAATTTATTATTATTATTTTAATTGACAAATCATAATTGTATATACATATATAGTACAATGTAATGTTTTGCAATATGTATATATTATGTTATGATTAATTAATTTGCTTTATATCAGTAATTAACATATCATTCTTTCCATTGCCTATCATCTTTTATGGTGAAATATTTAAATTTAAGTATTTTAGTTATTTTGAAATACATAATACATCTTTATTGGCCATAGTCACCCTGCTATGCAACAGATCTCAAAACCTCCTCCTCCTCCTCCTGTCTATCTCACATTTTATACACTTTCATCAACTCCACATTCCTTCCTGTCCCAATAATTCCCAATCTCTGCTAACTATAATTTTATTCTCTACTCCTAAGAGTTCAACCCTATTAGATTCTGAATATGTTACACCATATAGTGTATTTCTTTCTGTTCCTGGCTTTTTTTCACTTAGTATGATCTCCACCAGATTCATGGATATTTTTACAAATGACATAATCCTCCTCACCTTAAAAAGCAGAATAGTATTCTACTGTATAGATAGACTACATTTTATTTATTCATTCACTACTGGATGCAGATTGATTTCATATCTTGGCTATTGTGAATAATGCCTCAATGAATGAACATGGGAGCACAGACATCCCGTTGACATACTTACGTCAGTTTCAGAAGTGTGATTACTGTTTCCTCTGATAGTTCTATCTTTAGTTTTTTGAGGTACCATCATATTTTGTCCTAGAAGGACTATAATCATTTACATTCCAACAACAATGCATAAGTTTCGTTATATCAACACCCTCTCCAATACTTGTCTTTCATCTGTTTTGTAGTAGCCATGTAATAGGTATGAAATGGCATCTCATTGTAGTTTTAATTTGCATATCCCCCAAGATTAGTGATGCCAGGCATCTTTTCCCATACCAATTTGTATATGCTGAGAAATTTTTGTTCATGTCCTTTGCCCATTTTTTAAACTGGGTTATTTGTTTTCTTGTTATTAAATCATTTGAGTTCCTTACATATTTTGAATATTAACCTCTTATCAGAAAAATGGTTTGCAAATATTTCCCCCATTGTGTGAGTTGTCTCTTTACTTCACAGATTGCTTTCTTTGCTACAAGAAACTTTTTGGTTTGATTTTATTCTACTTCAGGGGTGTGTGTGTGTGTGTGTGTATTTGTGTATACCCTTTTAGGGCCACAATCATAAAACCTGTGCCTAATCAATGTTGTGGACATTTCCCCTTATGATTTCTTCTAGTATTTTTATAGTTTCACATCTCATATTTAAGCTTTTAATCTACTTCCACTTCAGCCTCCTTAGTCGCTGAGACAATAGTACTATGTCAGTGTTCCCAGTACAAAACAAAATTTAACAAGCTTAAAAAGACAAAACCCTTATCATTTATCTTTTTAAAAGACAGTTGGATGCAATTAGAAATGAATAACAGGATAAATCTTTTAAAATACATAAATATGTGAAAATTAAACATGCTCTTTATCTATGGGTCACAGAATAATCATAAAGAAAATTAAAAACTACTTTTAGACATTATAAATGAAAACATAATATACCAAGACATATTTGATACAGCAAAAGCAATCTCTAGAAGGAAATTTATAGCAATAAATGCCTACATACAAAAACATAAAAGATTACAAATAAATAATCAAGCATTAATTACTCCTCAAGAAACTAGAAAACAAGAATACAAAAAAGCACAAAGTTAGCAGAAGAAAAGAAATAACAAAGCTAGAGCAAAAGTAAATGAAATAAATAGTAGAAAGGCAATACAAAATTTAAAATATGAGATGATCTTTTTTTTTTTTTTTGCGGGACTGGGGGTTGAACTCAGGGGCATTCTACCTCCGAGCTATACCCCCAGCCCTATTTTTTATTCTTTATTTTGAAACCGAGTCTCACTAAGTTGCGGAGTGCCTCACTAGGTCGCTGAGGCTGGCCGCGAACCCGGATCCTCCGGTCTCAGCCTCCCGAATGCTGGGATTACAAGCGTGC